>PVIH01003362.1:0-162746 GCA_004025045.1 Sigmodon hispidus | reverse complement strand
TGAGCATTATCCTACAACCGTTGCTCAACTGGCCCAACTTGGCTTACAACAAACCTTACAGTTTTTTGGCAGAAGTCCTGAAACCATTGTAACACCTTACACCACAGCACAAGTTTTAGTGTTGTGTACTACCATTGATGATTGGGCCATTCTTAGATGCTCCTTTCCTGGAAAGCTTGATAATCATTACCCAAAGCACTCCTTAATGACATTCTTTAAAGAACATCCCATTGTTTTTCCAAAGGTAACAGCTACCACACCTCTTCCTGATGCTATTAACATATTTATAGATGGCTCCAAGAACGGAGTGGGAGCATATCTGGTCCTTGGCCAGCTGGTAGTCCAACGCCAATTTGCTCCGGGGACCTCTCAAGTAACAGAATTACAGATAGTGCCTAAATGGGCTCCTTATTGCTTGGGAGTACTTGAATCTAATGTCCGATGGCCATGGACAGGGTGTCAGTCACATATGGTAACTTGGGTTGATAAACATCGACTTTTTACCTTCTCCCCCAATGTTACTGGTCTTAATAGAATTTATCGAGGCTTATTTCAACAAGACCCCTGTGGAAACCCCTTTGATAATTGGATGCTATGTGGGGTTAATGGGGGTTGCTCTAATGTAGAACCTTTTGCTGGGAGGAGCTGTTGGTAGGCATGTTACATACTTATACAATTGGACTACCCGAGAAGATGCAGATGCATCAGTAATAGTTAATGCCATCAGCTCATGCACCAAGATGCATGAGGCCATTATGGAGACAAAGTACTTTGACCCTATTCCTGTATGTGTATATCCTCCTTTTGTGTTTGTTGTTAGTAAGAGTGGCTTTAAGAACTGTACTGATTCCTGCTATTATGCACAATGCTGGAATGCTGAAAGTTATACGTTTGCCCTGGTTGCATGTGTGCCACGATGGATTCCTGTGCCAGTAATAACTCCTGGCTCCATGACATTATTTAGACAAAAGAGAGATTTTGGCATCATGGCAGCCATTGTTATAGTCATTGCCGCGGCTGCTGGAGGAGCCACTACTGCAGCCATTGCCATGAGCCATACAATACAAACTGCACAGACCTTAAATGATTTGTCTGCCACAACCACCGAGGCTTTAGATGTCCAAGAGAATATTAATTCCCAATTAAAGGGAGGCCTGATGATTGTCAATCAGAGAATTGATTTAGTTCAAGAACAGATAGATGTTCTTTGGCAGCTTGCTCAGCTTGGGTGCGGATGGAAGATGTCTGGCTTATGTGTCACCAGTATTCAATATGAGAATTTTACTCGTGCTGCAAATTTGTCTAAACAATTATCTAGTTTTTTATTAGGGAACTGGACCAGAGAGTTCGAAGTACTGATGACCCAATTGAGAATGGCCATCGTATCCATGAATTCAACCAAGGTGGATCCTGAACTAGCGGAAGGGCTGGCCTCTTGGATCTCTGCTGTTGTGGACCATCTGAAAGAGTGGGCAGGAATAGGCTCGATGGCTGGCTTTATGGTGTTGATATTCCTTCTTTGCATGAGGTGTGCTTGTCCCATGAGGGTTCAGCAGCGCCAGAATGTCGCTTTACTGGCGCAAGCCTTTATTGCCATTGAGGAAGGACAGTCTCCCCAATTGGCTGGCTACCCTAAAACATTAGCCGCCATATTTTTGCAGGTTGCGAGGCTATGCATTGCAGTCGGGTTACCTCTCGATATTTTGGGGAGCTCGAGGAGGGTATGTTCATTTGCATGTGGTTGTTGCCCTGCATTTCCCACCTCTGTGAAAATAGGGTGTGGACGGGTCTCATGTTCTTGAGGGGGACACCCCAAGAGAAGCTTGGGATGATGTTCCAATAGCACAGCAGAGAATGGACCTCTACCCTCACCTGCTTTATTTAAATAATAATAAAAAAGAGGGAACTGTCGGGAGCTGCAATCGAGCCGCAGCCTAAAATGGTGCTGGCTTCCGCCCTCTGCCTTTCCCCATGGCGAGCGCTACCTAGGGAAAAACTCCTTATTTGGAGTGAGGAGATCACGCCAGTGAGCATCCGTATGCATGACCCAATGGGCAGCATCCACGTGGCAGGGAGTGAGTGGATCACTGGAGAGCTTTTAAGCTGAGAGCCAGGGGGGAAGGGGAAGGAGAAGGAAAGAACAAAGAACAAAGAAGAGTGTGCATGCTGAATAAAGGACCTGGTCAGTTGCTGCAGAAGAATCTCGTGTTGCGTCTTCCTTGCCGGCGAGGTGGGCGAGGTGGGCGCGACACTATCACCTGTGCCATTTTGTTGGCCCTTAGATATTTTTTAAGACTATTTCCTGCTTGGTTCTCAAAACATGTGAAACAGTATAAATATATCTAGATTTCTACTGAGAAATATGTTTTCCCTTCTTTGTTTAATTCAACAACTTTGCTTGTTTTACTCCTGTGTAACTACTTTTGTAGCCAAGGGCTTGTTCCTTTTTGTTGCTTAGTGCTCTAAGTTATGGATATTATACTTTTGTTCATTCTTCTATAGATGAATATTTGGGTGGTTTCTGCTTGGTAGTACAATGAAATTGCTAGAAATGTTTCCATTTTTTTTTCTTGACTAAATATGAGTAAAAATAGCTAGGACACAGGTGGAACCTAATTGTAAAGTTGCTTTCCGTTAACTCTAGCATCCAGGTACTCTCCATCTTTTCCTGTACTTGCTATTCCTAGCCTTTTTAGAGCATTCAAGGGATGTAAGCTATCCCATTATGCTTTAAATTACATTTTCCTGAAAACTAATTATGTCTAGAACCTCATGTTTGTAATTGCTTTTATTTTGAAAATCTTAAAAAATATTTTCTACTATCTCCTTTAAGTAGGTCATTTTGTCTATTATTACATGTTGGGAGTTATTTGCTATTCTAGATCAAATCCTCTTCCAGTCTGTGGTTTGTCTTCATTCGCTTGGCAGTATCTTTTGGGAAGTTAATTTTATTAAAGTCTAATTTTATTAATTTGAGGGCTTTATATTTATATCTATGTATGATTCATTTTCATTTATTTTTAAGTATGGCATATAGATCCAGCACTGAATTTTGAGGGGTATATAGATATTAAATAGTTGCAGCACCATTTGTTACATATTCTTTATTTACTAAATACTTGTGCTTTTGTAAAATCCCTACTGACCAAGTAAGTATGTGTGGGTATATTTTTATACCCTTGTAATCTATTGATCAATTTTGCTTTGAGTAGGTTATAAGTATCTACTTTTAAAATTTAACTAATTTCTTAAATTTTTCTGCCCAACTAACATCTGTCTCGTATTGTGCAGCTGTTTTCTCTGAGATTAAATCCTTCCATTTAGGAAAGAAGTTTCTTAAAACGATGTTAAAAGGGGAGGTGATAAAGTAAGATATTTTAAGATAATATGTTAAAAGAGAGGTAAAACATCAGGATATTCTAAGGATAAAGTTTCCTTAAGATATGTGATATTTACAAAGAGGTGAAAAACCAGAATATTCTAAGGTAGTGAGTGGTTCCTAACCTGTCACAACCCACTGTTGTCACATATCTGATATCTGGCATATCAGATGTTTACATTATAATTCATAATAGTACCAAAATTGCAGATATAATGTAGCAATGAAATAATCTTATGGTTGGGGTCAGAACAATATAAGGAACTGTGTTAAAGGGTCACAACATTAGGAAGGTTGAGAACCAATGCTCTAAGGGGAAGTGAAACATTTCCACCCTGCAGGGAAGCTCCTTGATATCAGAAGGCAACGTTTCAGAAAATTCCTGAAACTGACCCAAATTTATAGAGGGTTCTCTTTCTCTCTTAGCCTGTTGGCCACCAGGTTTAGAGGGTAAGAAGCAGTAGCTGGTGGCAAAAAGCTTTGTATGTGGCCCATGAGTACGAACACAGACAGCCCTCCAGGAGACAGATGTCAGAGAATCAGCTCAACTTTATGCCAGAGCATAAGAAATGTGTAGGATTGGGTAGCCTGGGGACAAACCACTCCTATCATAAGACCCCTAGTAGGTGCAAAACAGAAGGCTTCTAGCAAGAATCTATGCCAGGGTTCAAGGTAAAGATAAGTTAGTCATCTGGTTTAGGAACAGCTTTCAGATAAGGTCAGTCCTCCAGGCCCAGGGACATTCTCTAGATAAGGGCAGGTAGAGACAGTTCTGTTGGACAAAGGGAGCCCCATGTTGAAGGTTATTGATATAAACTGCAGGCCTGGAGAGACTGCAACCGATACAAGTCAGCAAAAACCTTCCAACACAGATTCACTAGGCCCTTCTTTCCCCAAGTGTATACAAGTAAGAGCAGCTGAGAAACACTCCTAGACAAGGCGAACTGCCTAGAAGAATAGCAACCAGCTGAGCTGCCTGAAAGGGACCCGGATCAGCTGAACTACTTAGAACAAATACTCTCAACAAATACTTGTTGAACTGCCTGCATATTGTGCCATGTGCTCTAGGTTTCCAGATTTTGTGAGCTTTCTCACCTATGCTGGGTGGCCTTTGGCTTTGCATAACTGCTACTCCTGTAACTGCAATAAAATTCACTGGTTTACTAAGGTGGACTTCGATGGTGTCTGGACTTTGGTCTTCACTGGTTCCCTATCTGGGGTTTGTAGCTATTTATTCGTGTCTCTTCAGGAACAGTGTTACACAACAGCTTATCTGAGAACTTCTACTGTATCCTGATGACTAGAAATGTGAGGAAACAAAAAAGAAAGGAGAAAATCCAGGAGAAAAATGTTAGGTAAGGGAAAACATGAAAAACTGAAAGGGACTAGAAAAAAATGGGAATATGTTAATGGCCTTTCTCAACTCTGCCATGACCAAAAGCTATTCTCCCACTTACCATATCATGCTAATATTTTGAAAGGAGAGGTCTATAAAACTATCAGTAATTATTAATAATTTACGTTCTTATCTATTATCCATCAAAAGCACATATTTCTGCCAGTGTTTCTGTACCATCAGAGATAGCCATAGTTGCTAGAATCCTTGCACAAAGTAAAATGACCTTTCAGACATACTGTGCAGGCTTGTGGTAACCTTAGGAGTTCCAATAAGTTCTCTAAAATATTCAGTCATCTCAGACTCCTTCCCGAATTACTCTTTTAGAACCATGGGGTTCTGAGACATCAAAGAAATGCTATTCCATGGCCTCCTTCTGTCCTTATTTTCCTAATCAACCTGCTATAACGTCAAAGCTTCAGAACTGGGCTAGTTAATGTGATGAACAAGATGTATGACACTGATTACCACCTCATACTTTTGCAGTTACTATCACTTTCTAGTAGTTTGAATGAGAAATATCCCCCATAGGTGCATGTATTTGAATGTTTGGTTCCCAGCTAGTGCCACTGTTTGGTTATGTTATGAGAGTACATCACTGCAAGAGGGGTAGTCTTTGAAGGCTTATATCCTCATGCTAATTGTTCTCTGCCTTCTGTCTGTGGACAAAAATATGACTAACTTCCTGCTCTTGTCAGCAAGCCATGCCTCCCCCACCATTATGAATGTGAGGCCATAAGCAAGAAATAAAATTTATTCTTTTAGTCGTGGTATTTTAACCACACCAACAGAAAAGTAACTGGTACAGCCCCGAAAGAATGAGAAATGTTGGCTAAAAACTGTATAAAACAGTGCTTTTTTTTCTCATAAGGCTGAGAGAGACTCAGATACAATGATCAATTACAATAACTCTCAAACTGAGATACCAGAATTTCAGACAAAATGACGAAAAACTGAAAATGGCACGTAAGTTATAAAAACTGTCTAAAAAGTTAATGAAAAAGCAAATCTCTGACCAAACTAGATATTACCAATGGTACAGAAAACTTGACAGCTCAACATGTATGAATCCAAAAATAGCTCAAAGATCCCAAAGGGAGTAAAAATGGAGTTTTTAGAGTAGACTGTTAAAATGTCATCTTCTACCCAGTTTTGCTAAAACAGTAACCTATCTTAACAGATGGGAAGAGATGTTAACAAATTAATCATTGAAAAATAGGTAGAAGATACAATTGTTTCAAGTATTTTTACCCTAAAACTACATATAGAATGTTTCCGAACATGCTTACTTTGTGAATATGTCACCCTAACTCTGTGTCGGATATTTCATTCCATGCACCACTGCTGAAAGGTGGGACTTACTGAGTTGGTCCTAATGGGAAGACGGATAGGATTAACACTGCTTTCCATAGTAGGCTCACTTTCTTCAATTTGTAGTTTGTCCAGCTGGTTTGCAGTCTTGGCTTTAGGTCAGTATTTTCTATGTTCTTTTCCTCCTTTCTGGAATGGTAACATATATCCTGTGCCATAGGTATTTGAGTACGTGACCTGCCTTTTTTTTTTTTTTAATTGTCAGGGGATTTCAGTTAAAAGATTGCCAAGACACTTTGGACTTTCAAATAGTGTTTAGACTGCTGTAGATTATTGGGACTTTTGAAGTTGGACTGAATGCATTTTTGTATTACGATATGGCTACCTGCCTGTGAGGGCCAAGGCCTAGAATATGGTGGTCTGAACAGGAATGGCCTCCACAGGCTCATACATTTGAATGCTTAGCTATTAGGAAGTGGCACTACTTGAGAGACATTGGGATGTGTGGCCTTGTTTAAGGAAATGTGTCACTGGGGTTAGGTTTTCCAAAGCTCAAGACAGGTCTAAAATCTCTTTTCCTTCTCTTAACTTTTCCAGTACTATGTCTTCCTGCTTGCTGCCAGGCTCCCCACTGCTGTGCGTTTTTCTCATTGTTAACAAAAAATAGATTGGCCAATAGTAGGGCAAGGAGAGATTGGAGGAGAGAGCCTGAGACAGAGAAAATGAGGGGAGGAAGGGTGAAGTCAGGAGAGCTGAGGGAGACGCTAGCCAGCCACCAACAAGCAGGATGTATAGAAAATGAGGTAACAAGTCATAAACCACATGGCAAAGCATAAAAAGATATATGGGTTAATTTAAATGTAAGAGTGAGCTAGTAACAAGCCTGAGCTATTGGTCAAGCATTTATAAGTAAACATGTGGTAATTTGGAAATAGCTATCAGGATGAGGAGTAAGTGATCATGGCAGGAAAACTGACTAAATATGGTGACCTGACGCAGGGCAGGAATTGCTACATAAGACCTAGAAAAGCAAAAAACACCAAAACAAAACAAACAAAAACAAACCCCCCCAAAACAGATTCTAAACACAAAAATGGAATCAAATTCAGCTTCTTGATAACCCTTTCTCCAGTAGGCTCTGTTTACTGGCAGAGGCATGGCTTCTTTAAGAAACAGCATCCTGGTTAGGTGCTAATGGCAAAACCAGGTGACTCTTGAGAAGCCCTGGTACCAAATACTTAAATGCAGTTTGTGAGCAGCAGTCAGTATTTTTATTGTTGTTTGTTTTGTTTCTTTTTCTCAGGAAGACAGAAAAGATTACAGATACATAGTAAGAAGATTCAGAGAGAGAGAGGAAAAAAAACTCTAAATGGTTCATAACTGGTTTAATATGTGTGTGTGTGTGTGTGTGTGTGTGTGTGTGTGTGTGTAGGCTTGAGAGAGAGACAAGGTATAAACTGTCTTAGATTAAAAATGTAGCTTTAGAAAGTCCTTAAAAGAAGTAAAATAATATGAAGGAAATAAGCCACATAATGATGGAAAATACACAAAGTCTGGATTATATTATTGTGTTATCTTTAAATATTTGGGCTGCTAAGAGAACTTGGATTATGAAACTGCTAGATTAAACCAACCTATATATTTTTAAATTACCTTAATTTCAAATTTTAAATTAAAATATATGTTGCTTTGGAAGAAAGATTACGCTTTTGTTTCCACAGGAAATGAGAGACCATGGATTCATTCTGTTAATGCAAATCAGGTTTGATCAAGGAAGACCCCCTGAAATCCTAGCTACATCCTGGCTACAGGTATACTTATGTGTATAAACTACAAAAATACTTAAAGTGTATTTTTGCTGCTCAAATACATAGCAAAAAATCATCTCTAGCTGACTTGTGTACAATTCACAGTCTATACTTGTATTAATACAAATATATATGTTACCTTTAAAAGTTTGTGTATTTTCAAAGTAAGGAAACCAGACACCAGTAAAAACTAGATATGTCAGGCAATCTAACATCCAGAACAACTTCAAGGCTGCTTACCTAGATGATCCATCCTCAGAGAATACTCCAGTCAAGACTTGACCATAATCCTGAATTTTCTCAGGGTCCCCCCAAAATTACCAGTGCCCCAGTCAACAGGAAGTAGCCTAGAGAATTATACCCATATTTCAAAAAAAGGATTATAGATATCTGTCAATTTTTATTGTTTTATTTTGTTTAGGCAGATTGGTTGCAGATTATTATTAGTCATGGTAAAAACAACAACAAAAACTAATCACAGGAATCAGATTCAAAGATCTTTTTTTTAAAAAAAAAATATTTAAAAAAGGTCTCTTTTTCCATGTATCCCTCTGCTCACCCATCTTTATTTCTTCCCAATCCTTCCCAGTCTACCTTAAGCCTCCCCTACCTCATCCTCTAATCCCCTCCCCAAGGAGGGCAGAAAGTGGCATGGTGAGACTGCTCAGCATGGTGTATCCACTCTAGGCAGGTTGGATTTCCTTATCCCAGTATCAAAGCTGGGTTAGGGGCTCCTTTGCAGAAAATGGGCTCTAAGGTGTGTCAGCCCATTTACAGGAACAGTCTGAACCCATCCCTTCAGGCTACACATACTGCCCATGCCAATCAACAGTCCTCTACCCTTAGAGGGCCTAGCTCTTTGTTCTGTGGTTTTCTAGGGACTGTTCTTGATTCAGTGTGCTCCCCAGAGCTCCAGTCATTTCTGTGGGACTCCTCATAATTTCTATCCCCTTGTTCATACAAACTCTTCTCCCTCACTCTCCAGCTCAGTCCAATGCTCAGCCATGGATTTCTGCCTCCACCTCTATTCATTGTTGGGTGTAGGTTCTGTGATGACACTTAAGGTGGTTATTCATTTGATTATAGGGGAAGTCCGGTATAGGCACCCCCCCCCAGTATTGGTTGGGGACCTACCCAGGGACATCCTGTGGGTTCTTGGGGGTTTCCCTAGTACCCAGTCTCTTTCCAACCCTGCAGTAGTTTCCTCTATTAAGATCTCCATTTCTTTTTTTCTCCCTCTTTGTTGCTCCTCTCATTCAACCATCTCCTCTCATGACTTTTTCCTATCTCTCCTTAGTTGCTACCTGTTATGATTCCAATTTGCTAATGAGATCTTCTCTATTTTCTCTTTCTAGGGAATCCCTAGATGTCTCACTTGAGTTCCTTGTGATTCCAAGCTGTTCAGGGGTTGTGGTTTGCAGCTTGGGTTTTCTTTGCTTTTTGTCTAAAATCCACTTATGAGTGAGTACATCCCATGCCTATCTTTCTGGGATCACTTAGGAGAATATTCCCCAAATCTATCCATTTTCCTGCAAATTTTAGTCTATCATATTTTCTTACTGCTGAGTAGTACTCCATTGTGTGGATGTACCAGTTTGTTAATTCACTCTTTAGTTGAGGGGCATCTAGGGTGCTTCTAGGTTCTTGCTATTACAAATAATGCTGCTATGAACATAGTTGAGTTAATGTCTTTGGGGTATAGATGTGCATCCTTTAAGTATATGCTCAATAGTGATATTGCTGGATCCTTGGGGAGATTGATTCCCAGTTTTCTGAAAAACCGCTGTACTGCATTCCAGAGTGGCTGAACAAGTTTACACTCCTACCAACAATGGAGGAGTGTTTCCCTTGCTCTGCATCCTCTCCAGCATAGGTTATCACCTGTGATTTTGATCTTAGCCATTCTGACAGGTGTAAGGTGGTATCTCAAAGTTGTTTTGATTTGCATTTCTCTGATGGCTAAAGATGTTGAGCAATTTTTTTAAGTGCCTTTCAGTCATTTGTAATTCTTCTGCTGAGAATTCCCTTTTTACATCTGAACCCTATTATTTAATTGGATTATTTAGGTTTCAGGGCTCTAGTTTCTTGTGTTCTCTATACATTTTAGAGATCAGTCCTCTGTCAGACCTCTTTCTAAAAGAAAAACAAAAGGGATAAGATATAGAGATGATAAGAGTTGATTATTGAATCTACTTTAATTCAAACACCAACTATTAATCTTAAATATTTTACAGTGGTGTGGATTTTGGTTTATTGATACAAATTTATTTTGTTATAGTGTATGCATGTTTCTACTCTTGTTTGGGGCATTGTGCTTATGTAGCTCATTTAAAAATGTAATGTATAGCTAAGAAATGCAGGTTGGTAGTTAATCATCTATTATAATCAAACTTATAGTCATGTTAGGTATGTTTTCAAGACTAAACAGATATATTCAGATAGTTATACAGTCTTAAACACTTCAAAGACCTATAAAATATGTCACTTAATATATTTACTAATCTAAGACTTGAAACTTCCCTTGCCTCAATTGCTGCATTACTATCTAAACTGGACTAGTGGGACTCAAGAAAAGCAACTACTGAACTTTGCCAAGACAAGGTAGGACAGTCCTTCAGAACTCCCTCCTTCACAGGTAAATCTGTCAAATATGCTATGCCTATCGGTCAGAGTTGGATGCCCCAAAGTTACAGAAAAACTTTGGGTGAATGTCCAGGCAGTGAGATGTCCCTGTTGATAGGTAACATTTCAATCTTCTGGAGTCTCTGATGGAGTTGAAGACTAGACAGCTAATAGTTATACTTTCCTTTGTTATGGTAAAAGGTAAATTAGATATAAAATTTTAGACTCACAAAGATATGATAAATAAAAAAATATTTTCTTTAATTTTGTCAAGTACAAAGAGGCTGGATGCTGTTACTGTTAATTCTTGCTTAATAACTGTTGTTATTTATAATTTTACTATACTAAGATTAAAACTTTTCTTTTTAATTAGACAAAAGGTGGAAGTGTCATGAATTATGCTCACTGTTATTAAAAAAACAAATTGGCCAGTAGCAGGGAAAGAAAAGATTTGGTCAGACAGCTTGGTGCAGAGCGTGTATGGGAAGAAGGGCAGAGTCAGAGGAATCAAGGGAGATGCTAGCCAGCCAACAAGCAAGCAGGATGAGTAGAAAATAAGGTTAACAAGCCATGAGTCATGTGGCAAAACATAAATGGAAATACAGATTAATTTAAATGTAAGAGTTAGTTAGTAACAAGCCTGAGCTATTGGCCAAGCATTTATAAATAACATTAAGTCTCTGTGTGCTAATTTGAAAGCAGCTACCAAAACAGGGAATGGGTGGTTAGGACTAGAAACCTTCCAACTATACCCCATCATGATGACATTAGACCTCTGAAACTATAAGCAAGCCTCAATTAAATGCTTTCCTTTATAAGAGTTGCCATGGTCATGGTATATCTCCACAGAAATAGAACACTTTCATATGGGCCCCAGTTTATTACCCTTATCATCAGAAAATAACCTAATCCACAAAAATATAATGAAAGCAATAAAAACCAGAACTAAAATAAATAAAACTCCCATTCTAAATGGTCTCTTGTCAGGCAGGTGTTTAAATCGTAAACTATACTGAAGGCAGTTTATATATAAATTGTTACAGAAAGCAGGAAGCAAAATAGAAAAAAAAACAGAAATTAATTGGATATGCCATCTAGCCATATGTCAACTTTAAAATCTTTGGGCCTCCAGATATCTCTTAAAGGAAACATAGGCAATACCATTCAATAAATAGTTGCCATGTGAATATAATGGAAAGCACAGCACTTGCTCTAAATTCTAACTCTACAAAAACAAAATTCTTTACTTTGTTTTTCTTTTTAATTATTCTCATGGCTTGGCAATACCAGCTCACATCTATAAAATTAGCACAAGTATACATTAAAATAAATTATTTCAAACATTACATCTATATAGTACTGTCTTTATGCATATTTCACATCCATCAGCTTCCCCTACCCTCAGTGTGAAAAGCTGGGAATGAGAAAAAAAATGAATGTTTAAGACAAGAAGCTCCTTTTCCTTCCTAAGATTAACTCTTTACTAAGCCACACATATAATGAGCAACCTAATTACTTGTACAATCTGTCAAATGTAAATCAAACAGTACAAGTTCAAAATGGAAATCACTGAGAACATGAGCGTTTTCTACAGCTAAATTCAGCTGCCACCACTGGTTAACAGCTTTTCCCTCCTGGAGTAAGAAATGAGCTTTCTCACATTGCAATGACACTCTGCCAACATTAGTTGCACACAGTAGAAATCACAGTACCTGAAATCTAGAAAAGCTCAAAGGGGAAGTGTAAGAAGGCTATTAAGAGCCATCCAGCATCTTTTACTGGGCATAAAGATTTTGCCCTCTTGTATCACTGGCTGTTAAACATTCTTTCTGAGACAGCTTGGTTAACCTCACTAAGTCATGCTGATGAAGCCATACAGCAGCATATTCTGTGTTTACAACTAGCATTCAGGGGGAAAAAAAGTAACTTTAAGGTTTTATTACATTTCTGTGGTAATCTGAATAATAATGGTCCCCATATGTTCATAAATTTGAATGCTTGGTCACCAGAGAGTAGAGTTGTTTTAAAGGATTAGAAGGATTAGGAGGTGTGGCCCTAGTGGAGGAAGTGTCACTGGGGGTGGGCTTTGAGATTTCAAAAGCTCATACCAGGCCCAGTCTCTTTCTCCCTGCTTGTTGCCTGTAGATCAGGATGTAAAGCTTTCAGCTACTGCTCCAGTGCCTGCCTGCCTGCAGCCAACTCTCCTAAACGATACTGAACTAAGCCTCAAACTGTAAGCAAACTCCAGTTAAATGTTTTCCTTTTTGAAAGTTGCCTTGATCACGGTGTCGCTGAAGCAACAAAACATGTCTATAGGGGGGTAGTATGAAGTCTATCAAAATCACACATTTTCAATCTTTGTTTAACACTCTCTAAACCATAAAATACTTTATAAACAGAACGACAAATTTATACTACCCATATGAAACAAGGGGAAGGCTGATTTGCTATTACTTTGTTTAAAGGAAGCTTACGTGTGAAGAATTTGTCATTGTGGGTCCTCTCCCTGCTTTTTCCCTTTACATTTACCTATCATGTGTGCCTGCACCACAGAATACATGTTCTGGGAATAAAAACTCAGTTTCTTAAATTTGATTATGGGTACCTTTCCTGCTGAGCCATCTCACTAGCCCATAATTTATAGTTTTGATTAGCAGTACTAACTTTGAAATGGTTTTCTGAATATTATTTTAACTGTTGAGAATATTTCTATTTTTCTATCTTTTCTTATCAAACAACTGTATTTCTCAAAAAATTCCAGCAAAATCTAGTAGCACATTAAAGCAAAGTTCAATATTTGTTTCCAAAGTTTTATTATTCTTAATACATACCTTTCACATACAGAAACCCTCTAACACCACACATGAGTCCATAACCCAAATGCTTCAATGTTTTTAACATTCTTTAAGTATTTACACTTGCTTCCCACAACAAAAGTGCAATCCAAACATCTTGACAAGAAATCTTTATAGACAACAACATATTTTTGAGCTTATGTTCATGGTGTCCCATTCATTATATTTTCTTTCAATTACCTGAAAAAATAATCAAGTCAACAAAGTATAAAGATGAGCTGGGTTAGGCAGCAACCTGTTATGGGAACCACATGCTAAACAAAAGTGCTTTCTCCTCACCTCTTCCCCAGTCTTCCAACTAGAATTACTCAGTAAACGCTTCAAGGAATTAAATAGAAAACCAAACAGGTTAGAAACCAGGCAAGACGCAGACTGCAGTAAACATTGGTATTGAAAAACAACATGAAGAACCTAGGAAGGTAGTCTAGCAAGCTGTGGATCAATCTGTTAAGTTCTAGCATTTAAACATATAATATTCTTTCTTCATAAATTAATTTTCCCCCAAAAGATAAGAAATTTCCTTTACTTTGAAAAATTAATCCCTTTTACAAACTGGGAATTAAAGGGTTCTGGGAAGCTCCTTTGTATTTAGAAAACAATCCGCTCATCCCTCTATTTCATGGAATAAAGTCTACCTTTAAAGGTATAAACCCAATGTTACCAAGTGCTTCCCATGTGATCGGGTGATGAGATGAAAGCAGAGAGCTGAGATGGCCTGAAGAGAAAATGATCAGAAATTAGCTTCTCTCAAAACAAAAGCAGACAGTTTTACTTGCTCAAAGTATGAAACTCTTTAAAAATAAATGACTAAAAATGTTAAAGTAAATAAAAATCACTTTAAATTATTAGTCAATCTCAAAGCTATGAGTTATTGAACACTGCTCATGAGAAAAACAGAAGTTAGATCTCCTGGGTGACCAAAGCCCTTTAATATCCCAACAACAAAAACGGTGATCTTTCTTGACACATTCCAACTGTAATCAATGTGCTCAGGCAAAGTTTGGTGAAAACATTAAGGTCAGCAGATTTCCAAAGTAAGATATACCTTTAAAGCAAGTACTATATATGCAATTGTATTTTATTCTCAAGTCAATCAAATTTCCCTTTCACACAAAAATGTATTCAATACACTAAAATGCAAAAAAGAAGTATAAGAGTACAGGGCTCATACTTTGCTACTACATAATCTATGATTCTCACTTTGTCATCAACATTATATCAAAAGCAAATGTTATCCAATTATAGTGAAACATCTTCATTTTGGGCACAGAAAACAAACTAATGGGAAAGAATAAAATGTGGCTTACAGTCCCACAGTGTTTTGTTTGTTTGCTTGTTTGTTTTTAATCTAAAGAACTCACTTGGTGCAATGGATAGGCTGACTTCAGAACAGTGTAATAAAGTTCTACTACAAAATGTCAATAGCTTAAGGAACAGCTTTACAAGTATTTTATTTATTTTAAAAAATCAGAAACAAACATGACAAATATGGAAACTGAATAGAAACTTACCAAATATTTAAACTTGGGTATACAACAGATTGACAGGGAAACAGCTAACTCAAAATTATAGCTTTGTGCAACAAAGACAAATTTGCAAGTATTATGTCCTATTGACTTAAAATAGTTGTATTAAATACCACCTGATCAATAATGATTATTGCTTGTCCTATGCAACTTGAGCATTTCTTGTAGATGTGAAACTTTTCAGATCATCAAACCAGAAGTAACAAACAACTAATGAAGAGCTTTAGTTTAGCACAAGTTTCTTTAATGCTGTTGTTTCAAAGAAAATATCAAGTAGTTCTGTAGAACTTAAAACTCAATGGCCACAATGCTCAGATAATTATGAAAAGAAACCCCCTGAGGGAATGGCATAAACCAAGTAAGTGATATTAAGTATTTACATGAACCCCACATTTGCCTATTCATAAAATCATTACTTTTAGTATTCTTTTAATGTGTATTTCTGTATTATACTTGAAATTACCAAATTCCTTCCTGAGAAGTAATTCTCAAATTCTAATTCTACAAGAAATGTCTTCAGCATATTTAAATCTCCAAGTTCTAGTGTACAGGGGCTGGTTTTGGAATATCTGATGTTTGGTATGCAACATTTTTTTAAATAGTAAGGGATCATGGAAATCTTTAGATCTATTTTCAGATGTGCTCCTTACAATACTGCTACCAAAATGAAACATACTTTTATAAGATTAAAAACTTTGTCATTCTACCAATTTCCCCTTCCTTCTTCAGGTCAACTCTGATTCTGGAAACTCAGTACTAATTGGGTTAATGTGGCAATAGATACAATGAGAAGAAGTGTGGTGTGACTGGTTCTACAGCACAGCAGTTAGGCTAAAGGTCTACCACTGAGAAGATCTGGATATCAAGCATTGCTTCAGCAATGCAATCTGTAAACGATGCCACCAAAATGACAGCATGTGCAGATTTTCTGTAGGTTCTCTGACCAGCTCCTAGTGACACGATTCAAATAACCAAGTTATGCCTTTCTGCCCTCTTGATTCAGTGTGCACTATTTTCAATTTCAATTCACAAGACCCGCTATATTCATCTCACTTAAAACATTTGCAACAGCAACAGTTTTCAAGTGTCTTATAATTTGAACATTATTTCCAGTACGAAAACTGTTAAATTATACAAATAATTAAAGAAAGAACACTTAGTTCTACTCTCAAATCATCTGTCAGTGGGAGTAAAATTGCACCTCAACCTGAACTGAAGAAGAGTCCAGGTAGCCTAATGCAGTACTGGCTCTCCAGGCTCAGACTTACATTCACTTGTCACTTATTTTTCCCAAGACTCAAGCATCTAACTACAGGTTTTAAAAGAGCTAAATATATTAGTAAAAGCATTCTCCCAACTCCCATCTGACCTTTATTTTCCCCACAGAATCCCACACTTAAATGGCACCCATCCTTCCTACTACCTTAGAACTACATCAGAGATCCTGCTGGAGACTGAAACCCTATCAAAATCTGCACAATTTCCCATTTGGGCTTCAGTCTTAACCATACACTGACATTTGGGAATCAGGGCAGGGCAAGGGGCAGCCCTCATTTTAATGGCACAAATATACAAAGTAAACTCTGCTTTAAATTAGAAAAGAAATTAATGTCACAGAATGTTCCCCTATAAAAGATATGTAGTAAAGTAATAATATCAATAAAATAGCTATTACTAAAGCAAAGCTTTCATCAATAAGCTTCGAGAACTTTGAAGGAGGAGAATGGCTTCACAAAATGGTAGTCCAGGTTCCCACAGTGTGGACACTGCTGGACATTGCTGTACTCAGAGAAGTACTGCATGCCGATCCGTACGTCGATCACAGGCTTGCCACAATGCTTGCAGTTCAGACGGGCCTGGGGAAACAGACATCATGAGCCACAGTGCCACCGGCTTCACAATACTAGTCAAAAACCATCTAGCCAAAGTGCTAGCAACTGACTGAAATTCAGTGACGAACCTTCATTATTAACAGAATCTGGGTATGCACATCTAAGATTCACATTCTGGCATTTATCACCAGCCTAAAGAATATAGTCTGCCAGGAGTGGAGACTGATCCAAGTATTATTGGGTCAGTGGGACCATAGGACTGTTTGCTCCCTGCCCAGGGAGGGGATGGGGAGTTGTGGAGAAGAAAGAATGACCTGATGTGGCAGGAGGGGGAAGGGATCTTGAATAAGGATATACAGGGATGGAAAAAAATTCAGAGGGAAAGCTGAACACAATGTAAATATATGTGTGGCAATGTTATTTGCATTATCACCCTTGATAAGTCATGCTTATGATTTTTATCTTCTTCATAGTTATTGTTAACTTATCAGCATTTTAAATTCATTTTACTGTTTTTCTTGATAAATACAAAATAAATAAAGAAAAAAAAGAATATAGTCTGCCAGGTTTTCTCTTTATATGAGGTGCCTATCAATGAGAGAATTCTAAACTGTACTACCTGAATATCTCCACCATTTACCCAACAGCAACCACCTATCCACTGGATTTTAAGCAAGTGACTGAGATTGGCTTCCTGTACCCAAACCTACATAAAAAAAACTTGCCTTAAACTGAAGTCCAAGTTTAGTTCAAAAGCTCATATACACTTTTATTTGATTCTACATAACACTTTTCTTTGACATAAAAATATCCAATCAAAATTAGCAATCTAGACAGGAGTGTATGTATATCTTGAGACTTCTGGCACTCACTAGCATATGACACCTTCACCTGTGCCTGGGCCTCTATGAGCACGATCCTGGAGCCCTGCAGCAAGAGAACTGGGAGTGAAGAGGATAAGCAGAGATTACAGATCAAACAGTCTTAATTTAGATCCTTCCTAAAAATGTGCTAACCAATTTGTCCTCAAAGCATTCCTTTGAGGGAGTATAATCTGCATTTCAGATGATGAAAAGGGGCACAGAGTGATAAATACCATGTCCAAGAAAACAGAAAGCAGAACAGCTGGGATTTAAGCTAAATGCACTCTAGAGTGCACATTTCAGCAACACACAGCTATCTTTCTACAACCTAAAATGAACTCCCTTTTAACTGCCTCATTGCTCTGAGTCTTGAACATAAAGTTTTCTCTAACCTGTTATTCTTTCTGATAACCAATTACTGCTTATTTTTGCCTCAGACCTACCTGGAATCCTTAGTAGTGTCTACTACTATATATTCCTCACAGTGAATATTTTCAATTGAGTAATAATAAATAGTAATCAAACAAGCTTTTCTCTTTAGATGGGGGCTAGAAAACATAATCTTGGCATATATCAGTTTAAAGAGTAAATATGCAGTGTACACTAAAGGGCTGGTAGGAAGGAAGGACGCCACTGTGTATTTCTCTTTGGAGATACATAAATCCCACGGCCTTTCAACATGTAGCAGAAAGATCAGAATAGGAAGGAATCACAGGTTTTAGTCACAGCTAAGACATAATTTGTGTAGATCTGAGCAAACATTCAAACATTTGAGTCATCCACTCTAAACAACTCAGAAGGCTGAGTGAGCTCTGCAGGGTCCCAGATAACACACACTAAGGTACAGTGCATTTTAACAGGCCTGCGCCTTTCTCCACTTCCTTCCTGCTACATCACATACATGCAGAGAAAGGTGCCACTTCCTTTGTTTTCTCTCATCTTAGGAAGTGGATACTAAAGCACTGTGGTGACGATAAAACATGATAGTGATTAACCTGAAAATTATGAAAACCCATTTTCAAGGATAACCTTGAATCTGGAAACAGTTTATCACAAGAGCAGAAAACTAGTCAACCTTATCCAAAACCAAAAGACAGTGAACAGATTTCTCTTCGGGAAAATACTAAAATGGAATAAAGGGGAAGAGGGAGCTGAACTAGTGTGTCTGCCAGCCTTTGAACACAACAAAAACTTGTCATCTACTTAACAGGCTAGTTAGGAGAAAATGCCTCTGTTACCCAGGAATGCCTAACAGGGCATTATGTAAGTAACAAGGTCTTCCTCAAGCATATGGAATAAATTCTTGGGGGTTATGTTTAGTTTCTTATTTAATGGGGTTTTATATCAACACCTTCCCCCTTTCCTTTTGAAAGCTATATTTCAGATGCTCCTAAAAGTCAGAGAAGAATGTTTTTCTAGCACTTTAAGAATTAGAAATCTTTCTGGTCAACTTCACACAAGTTAAGAGTGAGAGGCTGGGATTTTGCCAACTCTCATGGAAAGTAAGCAAGAGGAAAATTTTGTCTGTTCTAGAAAGTAAAAATTCCCTTTTCAGTTTAAATTATAACCTTTTGCTACAATGTAGTACAAACTGGTCACACAAAATGAGAAAATTACAAGAACCCCTGCACAGAAATCTACCCCCCAAGGCTACCTGACCAGATGCAGAGCCCAGCAGAGTACTCTTCATGCTTAGTTATGGATGAAAGCAAGGTGTTCTGCTGTTTTGTAACATTTTTTTCTGTTATAAAAAATGGAAAATACTCCAAGCCTATTATTGTATATAGCCTTCTGACTACATAGTGTTCTACTTCAAGGTAACAACTCAGGCACAGGACTTCTTCTTCACCCTTAGAAACACGTTCTCTAAGCCCCCACAACTCCTTCAAAGTAACTACAGGTAGCATTTAACTCTCTAAGTCATCTTGAGGACAGAAGCCCAGTGTCCCCACTGCACCTTCACTTCAGTTGATACCAACCTGACAGCAGGGAGAGGCAGCCAGGATGTCGTAGGTGTACATGGTGCCCAGCTGGTGCCAGCTGCCATCCCACCGGGACTTGCACTTGATGCAGATAATCTTGTGAACCCCTTCCAGGCAGTCCACACACACTGCATACAGATGCATGAGTCTCCCTGCACACAGAAAGCACAAGGCTGAGAGTGGCTATGGTAGAAAGCACATCTGTCTCCAGTGGCAATAAAAATTCCCTCATCAACAAACAAAAAGCAAACATTTTATCATTTGAATAAATATAAAAAGCAAGGCAGATAGTTTCTATCATACATCCTTAAGCTATCCTGTTAGAATAACAGTAAATAATTGCTATCAATATGACAAACTCAAATTTATTCAAAACAGTTACATTAATTTACTTTTCTAAAATGTGCTGCCCAGCTTACATTGCCCATCCAAATCAAAGCAATAAAGCCACATGCTTATAACCAGACTGTGATTACCAAGACTCTCCAGTGAACCACCATGGATCTCAACATTGATCTGATGACTACTAACCATTTCACCCAAAAATGTCTGACTTTGTATTGACAGCCCAGAATTTTACCATAGCCACAATTACTATGTTAACTGTCCTCATTCCCCAAACTGCTCAGCTATCACCGCAGCTAATTTAGGAACGAGAATTATATTTTATTTGTGAAACATTAGGAGTCCAAAATATTTTTTACTGGGCTTTTAAAAATAACCTCATTCCTTCACTGTTTATCCAGAACTTAATGTTTATAAAGAAAAGAGATTATCCAATTATATGATAGAATAAAGGTTCAAATGATTAGTCAGCATGTCCAGGATCTTCCTTGGGCAATATGTAACAGCAACATTGCTGAGAACAGGGAGCACTCTAGAATACTGCTGAGAAGCACCCCAGAACACTGCACAGTGGCTTCTTATTCACAATGTGCTGTTCACTCCTCAAAGTCAGACTAAGGATTTTTACCATCATTTACAAGGACCAGCTCTCTTTGTTTTCTGTTACAAAGGTACCTAATGGTCCTTAGAGGGAATATTTTCATTGCATTTGCTTACATGGACCTCTTGAAAGGTCAGAGTAGGAGCCATACCTCATTGTTCCTTGTCAACTTGGTATCCAGCACAATGTCAGCAATGTGAAAATCAGTATGTGCTGAGTGAATGGATGGAGTATGGTAACAGCCAATGACACTATAAACTGGGGGAAGGAGCGTATCTAGGCCAAAACCAGGAAGGGAGGGGCTTCTTAAAATACCACCTACCTCTGTTTTAAAACAGTTGAAAACAAGGTCTCACATGCCATACCCACTGAGTGGCTGGGACCAGATCTAAGTCAATTCAATCATCTGTGAGCCACTGGAACACTTTATTTCCAGCGTCTCCCATGGTCCTACTTGCAATGCTCACTGATACATCAGTGTTGCTAGTGAAAGTTAACATCAGACACAGAAAGTGCTTGTAACAATGGTTGTGCTGATAAAGACAAGGAACATCCACTGTGCATTTACCAAGAGTCTGCCCTGTGCTGTGAGTGCTCTATCAAATACTTCATTTAACTCAAGGACTCATGATTGTTATTCTCATTTCAAACAGGAAGAGAAGCTTAATGAGCCTGAGTAACTTTCAAAAGCTTACAAAGAAAATGAGCCAATACCAAACCCAATTCCTGTCTATCCTGATTCTTACCCTTATTGGCAAGAAAACTCTTGCAAAACCTGAGTCCAAACTTACTTTCTGGATTTTTTTTCCTATTACTATTCCATCCTGTCCTATATAGAGAATATCTGAGCCATAGGAAAGATTCTGTAAGCAGAGTCCTAATGGGAAATCATATATGATACACAGTAGTAAAGAAGTACAACAAGTCCTTCTTAACTAGACCAATCTTACTTATGAAGACCAAACAAAACCATTTTCTGAGGGCTGGATGCAGAGCTGGGAAGGACCAGAAGTAAGAGGCAAAGCAAGGGAATAACAACCCAATGAACACAGTAAGCATCTCAGCAACATATAATCAACTGTGAACTGAGGAATCCCATGCCCTAGAATGTGGCCATTCTGTTGGAACTGAAAATGCTTTAAAAGTATGGTTGGGATAAGAGCTTGCTATAAATAAGATTACCCAGACTTCTGAGGTGCAGCAATAGAAACACTGACCCATGACTAATGCCTTATTTGTGGTACTTCTGACTTCTCTAGTATTCATTAAACCCCTTGACCACAGATTCTAAAACCAGAAGTTACTTGTCAGTATCTCTGTAGAGTGTACCAAACACAACCATTATCTATGTATGCTTACGTACCAGTGTACATGCCAACATACAAGTAACTCAGGCCTATCTAACTGTTGCCTTTCTCCATCTCCTCTCTCATCAACACCCTCTGGATTTAGTCTTGAGCTCTATCACAGCCACTTCCTCTTCTCTTTTCGTTTAAGAGCTTTTTATTGCCAAGATTTAGCCACTGATGTTAAAAATAAGCTCCCATGTGTTCATTCCAAATGCTTGTTTCTAACAGTGCTTGCTAGATACCTCCACAGAAAACTAACTCATCATATACAAATGATCTCACCAAGACTAATTTCATCGTTTCCCATGAAATTAGGTCTTTTCCTCAACATTATCTATTCTTGTCCGTGAAAAAATCATTTATCTGATCTGGAATCAAGGTGAACTAAAGATCATTTTTACAGTCAAAGTCTCCAAATCTGTAAATCTCTCTTTAAAAATCTCCTGCAGATATCTCTTCCTTTTAACACTCACTATTTCAGACAGTAGTTTCTCATCTTCATGCATACAGATGTGACAAAGTTTCAACTCTGTCTCTAGGTCCCAAACCTTTCAAGCAATTTTTTTCGGTATATCACAATTATTTTTAAATGCTAAAGAATCTCTCAATTCATAAAACATGGCAAATGGTTCCTGTAATGGCTTGACAGGAACACCCACCCTCCATCCCAGCCTGCTATCTGTATCTTCTACTCATTTTCTAATCTACAACATTCACAACCAAATAGGTCTCCTCACATTCTGATCATAACCTAGCTGGTCTTCTTTTAACCACCATCCCTCATTCTGCTTTCATATTGCCTCCTGAAGAATCAAACCCAAGTGGTCCCTTTTTTCCCTGGAAATCTCAGAATGCTCAATGTGCATGTGTCTGTGATATTTACCAATTCCATGTGTGGTGCTATTAGTCACAGTCTCAGGCTTAGAACAGTTAGTTACATTTTATAAAATGCATTTTATATATCAGATTATACACTGATGACCTCACCTAGGACATGTACAGAGTTTGACTGACAAATGAATACTTGATGGACATAAAAATAAATGTGTCCATAAGAACCTGAATTCATTTCTATAAAGTATGGTGAAAATTTTAAGGTAAAGAAACAAAGGTGTTTCTACCCAATTCCCCCTAAAATTACTAGTAGTTATGCTATATAAGAAACAAAAATGCAAACTCCACCTCTATAAAACAGGAAGAAACCTAACTCCCATCTAACTATATTTCTGCCATTGGCCATTTGTCCTCTTTCCTACCCTGGAAAGGGTGTCCTCTACCATTCCCAGCCTTAACCAAGCACTATTCCAGTCTATACTTCAGAAATTAGTTGTTTTTAATTCTACATCTGACTGAGATCATATGGTTTTTGTCTTTCTGTGCTTAGCTTAATTATGTCCTCCAGCTTCATCCACTTGAGTAAGTTCAAGGTGAGTCTTCACTTACTACCAGTGGGTACAGCCATGACAGAAAACAGTAGCATTCCCTAAAAAAAAATTAAAAGTTGAGCCAGGCATGGTGACTCACGCCTTTAAATTCCAGCATTGTGGAGGCAGAGCTGAGCTAAACTGAGGTCAAGGCTACACAGTAAGACTGTGTTTCAAAAATAAATACATAGACAAAACTTATGTGTTATCTAATAATAAAAATTGTCATGACCTCTGTAAAATTTTTTAATTAGAATTACTATATGATCCAGAAATCATACTACTGGATACACATCCAACATAAATGAAGTTCCATATCAGAGGTACTTGTACTCCCACAATCACTGCAGTGTTACAACATCGATGGAATCAAACTAAGAGTCCATGAAAAGATGAATGGACAGAGAATACTTTTCTGTATATACATATACATGCACATATTTTGCCATAAAAGAAATTTAATCAAACTGCCATAAAATGGATGGACCTGAACATTACACTGTGTAATAAAAATATGCCAGGAACAAAAAGATTAATACCATGTGATCCACATAATTGTGGCATGCAGAAAGATACTCAAAGAAGTACAGAGGAAGAACAATGGTTACCTAAGACTAAGAAAGGAAGGAAGTAGAAAAACTGGTTCAAGGACACACAACTACATACAGTTAGAAAGGGTAAAAGCTCTAATAATGAATGTCTCACTGTATTGTAGCAACTACAGTCAACAGTATTATGTACTGTTTTTCAAAATAATTAGGGTTTGAAAATGTTCTTATCAGAGATTCTGCATATGAAGTGAATGGCATCTTTAGTATTCTAATCATTATCATTAGATTATCGTATCATTATATAATATAAACAGGCACCAAACATTATACTACAATCCATAAACATGTGCAATTGTAGTTAAATTAAAAACACAACTTTAAAAAGAAATCCTAGACTAACCTAGTGTAAGATGAAAGCAATAAATAGAGAGCCCATTTCAGTTGGGGCACCAGAAGCCAATCAGCCTGTCACATGCTGGATGTGTTAAGAGAAGCCATCCTACCCAGAGGGCTTTGGAACTGTGAGAGGGCTTTGGAGTGCCCACCTTATAACAAAAGCTAAAGGACTCCAGAGAATCAGGCAAACACCCAAACAACACTACTCAGGCCAGCCTGAGCTACACAGTGAGCGTCAAAAACAAAACATAAACAAAAATAACCTGGAAATTCAAAATATTAGAAGACAAATCTATGGAAATGTTCCATTTCCAGAAAGTATAACAAAATAATAGGGACAAGCAAAAGATAAACACAGGAATTTTCTCTCCCATCGAAGGGGAGTTGGGGATGTCAATCTAAGAAGTACAATGTCACATGAACAGGAGTTCTAGTACTTTTTAAGTGTAAAAAGAAATTTATCAAAGAAATAATGCAAAAGCAAAGTTTCTCTAAAGTGAGGATCTCTGTTTATATACTCAATAATCCAAGACAGTCTACAGTAAATAAAGGGGAGGGGCTAAGGAACAGCATCATGGTGAGATTTCAAAACATTAGAGATAGTAAGATAAAAACTGAACCTTTTAGAGAGGATAAAGATGGGGGGAAGAAAAATAAGTATTCCAGACATCAAGACAGTGACAATATAAGATAAAAAAGTAAAGAAACACTTTTTAAGTTTCTAGGGAAAAATATTTGTAATTTAAAGGATTACATGTTACCCAGCTAGGAGCAATTAAGTATTAAGAATGAATGAATGTATTCTCACACTTCCAATGTCTCGGCTTCTGATGGGGGAGCAGATACAAGACTTAAAACATATGAAATAAACAAAGGCCTTTCCTTCATGTCCAGCAGGTACTGAATAGAACATACAGATGAAAGCCTTCAAAAGAAATATTTACAGAAGAAAAAAAACTTCAAAAAAAAAATAAGTATGTAGAAGTGGTTTACAAAGCTGCCTGCTTACAAGAGAGCAACCTTCCAAAGTTAGAACAAAAATAAAACCACCATTCCCAGACACTTGAACCTTCAGATTCTACACCAACCGCTACCTCTGAATGTACCAGAGAACTGTGATTCTACAGCTAGCCTGGGCTATACAGTGAGATCTTTGCCTCAACAAAAGAAAAACAAACAAACAAACAAAAAAACTAAAACAAACAAACAAAAAACTAAGGCAATGGAAACATGAAGAAATAAATTATAATTTAAAAGTGTCCTTTCCATAATGAGAATATATATCTTTGTTCAACACTACTAACATGCACAAGAAATATTAGTGATTTATCCCCAGAGGGAAATACATGGTCCTCCACTTTAAACACAGGTCTATTCAAAAGATAGTACCTAAAGCCAGAGAATTAAAAAAACAAAACAAAACAAAAAAACTTATTTAAAATCCTGATGTCAAAACCCTTGAAGAATCAGTCAGAATTTTTAAGCGCTCAGCTCTGCAGGTAAAGACAGCAGGGTGTAGTGGGAAGAAGCAGGATCATTTTTATCTGATGCTGTAGCATTTTGTTAAAGTTATAAACTGTTATAAGTACATTTCTTCCTTCTGGAAGTTCAACAGTTTTACTTCCACACTTATACTGACCAACTCCTTGCCATTCAAGTTATGGCTAAAATGTGCCTAAGTCTTTGTCATACAAATAAGCTGACCATTACACACGACAACCAAGGTCATACGTAGCTTTCAATCATCCACCATTTTCCTTTTGATACTATCAACAGTCTCATTTTACTATTTTAAAATTAATAAGAAGTCATACTGGCCCTTGCTTCCTGCTTTCCCTGCTTGCTTACAAAGATCACAGCCTGCTAGGCACACTAAAAGATTCAAACTATTTCGCAGAAAAGAGAATAATACAATTACTTCTCTAAATTTTTATCTTGCTGTGAAAAGCTAAACATCAATGATCCTTTCTTTAAATTAGCACAGAACAAAAATATGAAATTACCCACCAGGCCAAATGTACCCAGTACAGTGACATCACAGAACAAAAACCATCAGCCAACAGAAGCTGAAGTAACAGAAGCTATACATGTTACTTAGCCCTTGGCAAGAACAAAAAGACATCAGTTACAATTAAATAAATAAATAATAATACAACTCCATCTTGTTTGCTTTTGAGGATTTAACAGACAGAAAACAGGCAAGGTGAATCAACACCTATACCTTGAAGGTGACAAGGAACATCGTATTCAATCTCTTCGTGTCTTGAGGGACTTAAGAACAGAGTTCCATCCACTAGTGGAAACTGTTCAAACACGGGGAGTGCCCGGTGGCACAAGGCGCAGTTTACAACATTTCTGTGGCTGGCACTGAGGGCGCCAAGAATGAACTTCCGTAGATCCTCGCCTTGGCCCACTTGGGCATCGTCTTCCATCCGAACATGGAAAGTATTCAGCTTATGCCTGGGGATGTGAGTGAGGAGTTCAGAAAGGTCCAGTCGCCTCAGAAATTGTATGGGGGTGTCAAAGTGTCCTGCTCTGTGTACAGACAGCCCAGCTGAACTGTAATCAAAGTGGGCATTTCTGAACACATGGCCTCCGGGCATAGCCTTTTTGTGAGGCTCAAGATAAATAGCATTCTTTAAGAATTCCCCGAGGTATCTGGAGGAGCGGGGCCCACTAAAGTGGGCTGGGGAGAGGATAGAGTAGCCAGAGGGCGGGGATTGGCCAGGGGACCCACAGGGAGAGCGGGCCCCATAGGCTGCAGCATTGACTGTCTTTTCCTGGGAGTTCTGCCTGTCCATGGAATGCCGCCTGGGAAGGTCATGGTTCAGGCCTTTCTGGGGCTTGTTCTGGGGCCTGCATTTTTTTGCTTCCTCTCCAGCCTCCCCTGGAGGTCTTGCTGTGTTCTTCTCTGACGCAGACTTCTTCTTTTTTTCATCTTGCATCCGCTTTACCTGGTACCAGTCTGTGTCCTTTTTCAAGTGGCCCTGCCCACAGCGGCAGGAACAGAAGCGGAAAGCCAGGTCGTAGCCCTTCTTGGTCCACATGTTCTGGCGGCACTGCTTCTCGTTCCAGCTGCGGGCCCTGCCGATGCAGTTGAACTGCACTAGGATGCTGCTCTCCCACTCATAGAAGCACTGCAGGTGCATCCAGGTGCTGCAGGGGCAGTGCTCATTGTTACACACCACTTTCTGATAGTCATCCTTCTCCAGGTCCACTGGCCTCCCAAAGCTGCACATCAGGGGTGTGGCACAAGGAGCTTCTAAAAGAAGAATAAAGAGAGTCAGTACACAGGATATGAGGGTTCCAGAGGGCACCAATCCATCCCCGCTGGCCCATTCATGCCAGTTATATCACCAATGGAACAAGCATCAGGCAGATTTAAATCATCATTTTCTTCTAATATGATGCTATACTAAAGGAATTTATTTTCTATTATTAATTATCTGCTAAAAAACATACTGGTAAGTTTCAAGAAACCCAAGTCTTTTATAGCTCAATTGTGTTCCCAGACTTATGGCAGCATGTCTTCTCAAGATGTGTGCATAACAACAGGCAGTTCCAGAGTTCCTTTAAAAATGACTCAATGTAGAGCAACTAGGAATTAATATGTTAATATGAAGCTACTAAACTGACCAGTTATGGTGACATCTTCAAATGCTCTATCAGGGTTTTAGATTGTCCTGAACAGCAAACAGCATTTAGAAAATAGACCAGCCTCATCTCAACTTTGCTTCTAGAGTCATCAGATACTAATGACAAGATGTCTGATCAAACTAACTGTTGGACCACACAGAACTCCGCTATCTAGTTGTAAAAGAAAACAACCATTCTCTTAAAGTATACATACAGAAAGAACAAAGATGTATTTCTGCAGTCTTATACATGTTACACAGGTAAGGTCCAATCATCTAACAGGTTCCCAAAAATGAAGAAAACAGGCCCATTTCTTAAGAGGTAAATGTGTGTATAGAGACTGACAAACACCAGAATATAATTTCAATAACTACCTAGTATCTGGGCTTAGAATATGTGTTGTAAAAGTGTCAAGAACACCTGTGATGGAAACACTAAACAACATCAGTGGTGACTTGGGAAGGGAGGAAGAGAAGGATCAAAATTTTCCTAGGACAGTGCAGCTACTTTGTATGACATACTGCAACAGTATCATTATACCCTTGTCAAAATACACAGAACATAAACACCAGCAGTGAACCTTAAAAGCTAGCTATAGAATTGAGTGCTACTATGTATCAACAAAGGTTCAGGGCCCAATTTGTGTGCAGAACCTGCTGACAATGGGTTGAGGCTCCTTTTAGGGGTGATATAGAGGCTACACACAAGTTCACTGTACTTTCAATTTTTCCCACCTGCTCTTAAAAAAAAATCTTTTTTTAAAGTAGGGGAAGAGGAGAATGGGTAAGTTTCAATTCCAAGAAACTCTATCCCTGAGAAAGTGGGACAGTATTTTCTTTTTATGAATGTGTATAATGTATACATTACTTATATAGGATAAATTATAACTTTTAGTGAGAAATAATGCTTAGAGCAATCACAGTACCTAGCATATAAAACTTACTAATGTTATTATCATTAATGGAACCCTTACTATACAGCATATGGCATTTTTATTTGTTAAAGCTTTGTGAAGTAATGCTGAAGATGTAAACGAGATAGTAAAGTTGGCAAAATGTGTATCCAAAGTGGGAAAGTAAGAGTAAACACAGTTCTGGCTATGCCAAGGAAGAAGATATGATGTCACAGGCCCAAACTGGTAGCTGCCAGAGGCTAAGTGTGACTACCTGCTCAGAAAAGATCAGTACACTAAACGACAGCCTAGCTCAATTGGTCTCTTTGCACTTCCACAATTTTCAACATAATCCATTAGCCTCTCTTAAATTACAGTCTGCATTTCCATGCTCTTCTCCTCTTTGGTCTCCTGCCAGGACTAGTGCTCAGCATTTCTCTCTTCACTTCCTAACTAAAAGTTACTTGCACTACTGATATTTGGACAACTCTTTCTGAAGTATGAGTGTCCAGTGCATTTTAGGAAGTTAGCATTGCTGGATCCTTAGCATTTGACCTATATAACACCATCCACCTCAAATTCCTGACTTGGGGGTAGGCTACTGGAGCTGGACCCCAGGCATACAGTAAGTGTACTGCACCCCCAGGTCTCCCCAACTGGGAATCATTGGCCTTGTTCAAAAACACTCCAATTGCTACACTGAGGCATTTAAAACACATCTTCTGTAAATAAGATGCTAAGAAAGCACTCTGAGACTTAAAAGTTGTTTCGGATTCCATATCTACCATGGTGGCACTGTGAAACTTGAGACAGCGAGGAAAGGAGCATATTAATCAGATGGAAATGTGACAGCCTGAATTCAAGAAGCAGTGTCAAACATCTGTCAGTGCAGGAGATACACAAGAGCAATTATCTTACTGACTTCCCTATTTGGGACCTGATGAGCAGGAAGTATCTATGTGATGGAAAAATAAGAATATGACCAGAGTTCAAGAGAACTCAAACAAAGCGTACAGATGGGATCACACATTCAGAGATGCAGGTTAAATTCCTGGGACCCAAGAGACATGCAAAGAGAATATGAAACATAAACATAACCAAGGGATTGGGAAGAGAATTGTGTGTAAGTACTAGCACCAAGGATAGTGCAAGTCCACTACAAAGAACAGTAAGGCCGAAGACCCTTTAAAGCCTGTGCAAATACTTGCTATGACTCCTGCATTCCAATTATCTCCTTTACAGTAGGATAACAGGGCCTCATCAAAATAGCCCTAAATGACTACTGTGGTTTCTCCAGCTGTCTCCTAGAAGTCTAAATTCTAATCTTCATTTGTCTAAATCTCATTTTGTGCAAGAGATCAAGTCATGTATTATTTCTGCCATCAGAATACCTGCATACCAGTAGCATTTCTAACAGTGGTTCTCAACCTTCCTAACTAAGACTATGACCCTTTAATGTAGTACCTCATGTTATGATGACCCCGAACCATAAAATCATTTTTGTTGTTACTTCAAAACTGCAATTTTGCTACTTTTATGAATCATCAAAATGTGATCTGTGGTTTTTTGATGGTCTTGGGTGACCCTTGTGAAAGAGTTGTTTGACTCTCAAAGGAGCCACGATGCACAGGTTGAGAACATCTGATTTACAAGATAGGTATCCTTGGGCAGCTTACTCCTTGTCAGTTTCTTCTGTGAAAACTGCAGATAAAACAAAATTTCCTTGGTTGTTAATGATAAAAATGTATGCAAATACATATGGTGCTTAAAACAAAGCATGACATCTACTAAAACTTAGTTCCTCCAGACTACCGCTTCAAAGCCCATCTCCAGACAACTCCAACTATCCCAGGTCATTTACAATCAGGAGCTGAGTACAGTTCCATTAAAAGTTACTGGCATGTATGAGTACAGTTCCATTAAAAGTCACTGCCATGTAAACTCACACATGTAAAAGCAGAAGGAAGAGCTGTAATCCCATATGGGAAAACCCCAAATATACTAAAGCACACTGAAAAAATTACAACAATGTTCCTCTGAGTAATTATAGTCAACTAACTGTGTCCTTTAAAATGTTAGTCAATTAAACAAAATTTAATCTTCAATTCAGTATCTCTCTGAAATGAAATAGTAACAACCAAGATATATGAACTCAGAAGTAATTAAGGGTGGTTACTGATCTCCTCATTCACAATATTCAGAATGTTGCTTTTAAAAAAAGACAGACTAAGGTAAACTAATAAGGAGAAATCATATTAATATCATTTTCAAAATCAGCAGATAGATATATTTAAATCTGATTATCAAGCACCTCCTACATAACAAATCTTTGAGACTAGAAGTGTCGATCAATTGTACTAAGACCTCAATACAAATAGATGGAAGTCCACAGCTTTGTCCACACATCCTTGTGTCTTTAACACCATCACTCATCATAGCTGGTCTCATCTGCTTTCTGTCAATCCTGAATGTTTACATATCAGCCACTGTAATGTGGCCTTGTATCTACGCCACAAAAACAAATACAATGTCAAGAGCCTGCTTAGTACTGAGCAATAAATGTGGCAGATGCCTCACTCTACGACACACCTTCAACTTCCAAATGAGGACGGGAGGAATGCAGGAGATTAAGCAATAGGGTGACTAGAAATAGTAAAAGGAAGAGTACATAAGAACAGCCCAGGTACTTCTGTTTGTGGTTAAGAGCACAGATTGTTCTACAAGAGGACCCTGGTTCAATTCCCAGCACCCACATGGAAGCTCACAACTGTCTGTAACTCCAAGATCTGACCCCCTCACACAGACATACATGCAGGAAAAACACCAATGTACATAAATAAGAATAATTTTTTTAAAAAAAGGCCTGGCAATTTAAAATTCTCTTTTAGCCTTTACTTGCTGATCCTATGAAACTTGGAAGTTAGAAATGGGTCCTTATTTAAAAAGTTTTCAAGGCATGTATACTGCTCTGCCCATAGGTTGGGCTGGGGATGTGGCTCAGTGGTAAAATACTTGCCTGTCATACTCATGGCCCTAGTTTGAATCCCCAGCACCACTTAAAATAAAGAGCACAGAGATAGTGACCAATACTGAGTAATCAGATAGATCACAGTAAACTTCTGTAACTAAGAACAGTCTATTCAAAATGTTCAATGCTCATACTTAACAACCAAACTCACTTAACTTCTAGGCTAAACAACACTGAAGAACTATTTAAACCCAATTATACCATAAATGCTCCCTGACCCTAACCTTTCAATTTATATAAATAAACAAAAAAAAGACAAAGAGGTAAATATACTCTAGCTAATACAGCTGCTAAGTTTAAAACAAGGAAAAAAGTCACAAAGGCTCACTTGTCATTCAATAGGGAGAAAAAACAATTTTCCTTGGAAAGAAAGTTAAAATCCGCCATGCTGTTGGTACAGAAAATATCAAATCAGACACTAGGAAAAGAGACCAAGTTCAGCCTCTTTAAGGTGTATCCTGTTAGGTTAACACACCAGCTCTAAAGATGACTTGAATTTAAGTCCATACAATCTTATCACAACCTAGTTAATTTTCTCTCTCTACCCTATGCCCGTAACCTAAAATAAACATTTGTATTTATTTACTTATTTTGCTGAACTGAAAGCTCCAAAATAACATACTTTCTATTCCCATTTTCCCTTCAAAATAATCTGGTAAAACATTTTCTAGTTATTGCCTCAACAGTGATTCTGTTAGGGCATAAGGAAGAAACGCCTTTGCCTAGAGGCAAACTAAACAGAATAGTTCTCTAATGTTCTCTCAGTAACCAACAAGTCTAAGGAACTATCACAACAAGAAAAGACTTGTACAAGGAGTGGGCATGTTTAAGTCTTATACATACTCTATGGGTGTGAAAAAAACTCAAGAATCAGTCATGACTACATCTTGGCCTAGCCCTTTCGCACACACATACACACTCAGCGTGGCCTGCTATGACACAGCCCTTTGGATTAGTTCATAAAATGTTCTAAGAAAAACTAAAAGTGCCAGCTTATAGATTCACCCTGATTTTTAAACTAGGAAGGCCACAATAACTAAACATTCATTTTCTAGCTTCTGTGGAACAGATATAGTTTGGTATTATGGGCATTCTTAAACATTCAAAATTATTCATTTCAAAACTGAAGGGAAAAATTAAGTATCATTTATAAACTAATCAACAAAAAAATCTAGAAATTAAATTGTACCATAAAGCCTTTTGCAGAAATCCTAGAAAGACTCTCTCAAGTAACCTGGGCTTGCCTGAAACCAACAGAAGGTTCTCTAGGGAAATCTATACAGTAAGAGCTCTCATATCCAAATCTGTAGAGAAACAAAAGTCCCCCTCCTTCTGCAAAAGCAATGCATGAATTTTGGAAAATTAGCATTCACTGTGAACTCCTTGGAGGAAGGCCAAGGTCTGTCCTGGATACTTCCAACAAATCAAAGTATGCATTCATCACTAGTTGGAAAGCAGCCACCCTCCTTCACAAACTGAGAAGAAAAGCCCATCTAGAAAGCACTAAAACCCCCATATCATAGCACAACAAAATGCTTCTTCAAACATCTTTATGGTTTGCAGAGGGCTCATCACAAGCAATATCATGTTACCCTTACTTTCTCTGTATAAAATTTGGATTTAGGGCCAGTGACATGCCTCAGTAAAGGTGACTGCCACTCAATAATGCAAGCCTGATGACCTAAGTTTGATCCCAGAAACCCATACAAAAGTGGAAAGAGAGAACCCACTTCAGAGTTGCCCTCTGACCTATGAGTACTATAGAAAAATGCGTAACATATTATACCACATCAGAAAACACATACAAGCTCTCTCATTCTCTCTCTCTCTCTCTCTCTCTCTCTCTCTCTCTCTCTCACACACACACACACACACACACACACACACACACACACACACACACACACACATACACAGATGGGGGGTACTACTTTTACAAAAAAGTAGGGTTGGAAACTAAGTAATCCTGCAAAATGGCAACACCAATGTATAACTCTAACCTATATGCTCAATCTCACTCTAGAATACACCGTGAGTCTGGGAGTCTTTTCCAAATCACTGACATTTAAAAAGGTGTGGGGCTTCCTGGATCAGCATCATGCACAGTGCATGAAAAAACTCTTGATTCAACTGGGCATATGTTCTTATTTTACTAACATACACATGTCATTTCAGTTCAAGTGTCTGAATGAGAAAAATGAAACCTTTATTCTATGAACTTAAATTGTTATTATAACCAAGAATAGGCAATTTGGTCTTAAGAGGCATCAGTTTGCACCCTGGTTCATGAGAAGAGGGAATAGGAGCCTTATCTACCAGCTGGAACATACTACTTAGGTAGCATAAAACTGCAGAGAATCTGAGGCAGGTGTTGAGCCTGGAGCTCAGCTGTCAGCTAGAGTACAGTGGCAAAGAATGAAGAGAGTCACACAAGAGGGCAGTAGGAGCCACAGGCAGATCAGTAGACTCAACAAACAAAACACCAAGTATTCAGAAGTCCGTGAACTTAAAAGCATTATTGTGCAACCAGTATCCAAAGGTCTCAAGTGTCATTAACTTTATGGTATGCACAAATTATCAAAATTTCCCCTGCTTTTTCAGAGGCTCTGTCTCTATGTAGATATATAATCACACAAAACATTTCTAGCTAGAATAGACCAACTTAAAATTGAAAGACAAATAGGAAAATAGAGTAAACAGATGCAAAATAAAATCCTAAATACAGAAAGACTGTAAAAAAAATCAACAAAACACAAAAACTTATAAATAAAAGACCCCCCAAAATCAACCCACTAACAGGAAAACAGAAATGACCAATGTATAGAGAATATGTTCACTCACTGAAAACCCTACAAATGCAAATGAGATGTAATATTTTCATTTATGTGACTGTCAAAGATTAAAAAATGGTGTTGAAATTTTACTATTAAATTTTCTAATAAATGAACATGGAATGTCTTTCCATTTACTTGTCTTTTTTCCTTTTTTTGCAATATTTTGTAATTTTTCAGGATTCAAGCTTTTCTCCTTGGTTAAACTTATGTCTAAATACTGAAATCCTTATGTGGTATAACTAGATTTTTTCTTAATTTCCTTTTAGTTCGTTCATTACTAGTATGTAAAAAGTGCTAGTATTATAAGTGTTGCTCTTATATTCTGCAATTTTGCCACTTACTAATTTTAATTTTTGGTGTCTAGTCATTAGGATTTTTCCATATACAAGGTCATATTATCATATTTCATATTCAGGGATCACTTTCCTTCCCTTTCCAATTTGGATAACTGTTCTTTCTCAAAATGGCTGGAACTCTGTGTCAATGTTAAAAACTGGTGAAATATTTTTTAAAAAGTGTTAAAATGTATGCCAGACAATACAAAGAAACAATATTCCAGAGGCTAGGTACAGTTTAGTGGTGTATGGTTACCCTGCAAGTATAAAGAGGCCCTGGGTTCAATCCCCAGCAAGGAAGAAGAGAAAAGAGAGTAAAGGGAGAAAAGACAAGAGTCTATTCCCTTGACCAAAAGCTTTCCCTTAATGAACCTTTGTTGCTACTTTACCACAAGCACTGCAGGGTAAGAACATATAGAGGGAGCTAAAAACCCTATGGAAAAAGAATTTTGAGCTGCCCCATATGTTAGATATGCACATCTCTTCTTCAACCCCTAAAGGACACTTCTACTTCTCAATACCAGGCTCTTTCCATGACTTCTGGTTTCACTGCTCTAGACTCACCATATTTGTTCATTAACAACTACTGCCAACTATCTCAGGCTCAGTGTCTCAGATTACAGGCCACATCTGCTGCCAAAAAGAAAAAAAATCTAGCTCAAACTTAATTCTGTACATTGCCCAGTTTCCATTTCTGTCCAGACACTGTGTTAGTCATAACAAGTAGTAAGTTTTGTTATAATCAAATTCTATTAAATATCATGTTGAAATGATCTTCACACTCAAAAATGCTCACTAAATATGTCAAGCAGAACTTGTGATTCCACCTCAGCACCAGAAAGGCCCTCCTGATATGTTCCTACAACCTAAACTGATAGGATCTAAACTATAACCAAACCTATACTTATCGCTAGGGAAAAACATACATTACAGTATGACTGCCTTAATTTACAATAGTAATCTGATGTCCTGTTAACTTTAGCCAAAATGCATCCTCTTGATTAGTTTTATACAAGCTTATATCTTAAGGCATTATGAATGGTCAATAAAATAAAAAATAGAAATTCTGAATTACAATGTGAGTTATGTTTTACTATTTGTAACTGCTCTTTGCAACAGGGTGTGTGATATTATTTCAGTGCCAGTATATTTTGAATGTTCAGAATATGCTATTATGGTAATAAAATTTTCTTTACAAAAGCATTCTGAGGTAAAAGCTTTCAGTTTTTGAAATTCCTTTTATCTCACCAGAAGAATTCAATTACCAACAACCTTCTTACTGAAGCTGATTCTTACTACCAAAAGTGAATCTCCACACCACACAAAAGACACAGCATCACAAATCTCTGATATCTTCCATATAGAAGCCCACTTATCATCATAATAAATGACTTTCCCCAGAAGGGCCCCTTCCCCACTCACTCCTTACCATTAAATGGTTATGTAAGCCTTAACTTCTATCCGTGACTTTGTTCCACATATTTCTGTGACAATCTAATTTGCAGTCCCTCAAAGCCTGAATATAAGAAGGTAGACAAAATGCTTAGCCTTCCTGACAATTCCATGAACTTCACTTTATTGACTGTATCTGAGAACCATGCTTAATTATCAAATGCAGTCTAAGCTATTATATGATTAACATTTCACACTTCCTCATTAAGTCATCTTCTTAAAGCTCCCTCTTAATATATTCTTCTTAGATTATTCTCAAGTTTTATCTTCCTAAGAATAACAGTACAGCTAATTTACTTCCCCTTTCCATAACTGATAATTTAAAACATAATTTATAAGTATTATAAACACTACTTACTTTTTACCAGTTTAAAAAAGCTCTCAAGAATAATCTAGCTAAGCATACAGAGATAAGATAAAGGAAGTTGCTATTTTACTAAGCACTGAAAAATGGAAGCTTCTGAAATAAAAATACATACATAAACACAAAATCACTCTTTACAAATGGTGGCACTGCATCTCACCAGAATTTACTATTTTTAGAACTAATAGGATGGTAATAAAACAAAATGACAAATTAATCCAATAATACAAAAGAATAGTCACCTTCTATGAAGGTAAGAAAAAAGTGAAAAGGACAAGCCCCTCCTCTGGGGTAAGAGAAGGTCCTAGGCTTCTGCCCTTGGCATTTAATTCTGGCATTAACCTCAACAAGCTAACCTTTCATGGGTCAGAGAACACAGGGATGTCACATGCCTATCATCATTCTGGAAAATAAAAGAACTGTTGCAGATTGGACTTCCAAATCCCAACCTGCTGTGTCCAAACATAGTCATCTTGTCAAAATATACAATTACTTGACAAGCTTATCACTGACTTGTGAGTATGCCCTTCTTTAGTAGATGGCAGGTAGTTCACTGGCTAACAAACAACCAAATTGACGACTCAGCCCCATCCTATTACAGCCACATCAAGCAACAACAACCAAAACTCATGGCCTTTCTCATTTTCTCCAACTTGGAATAGCTTTTAGAGTGTGGATTCTGGTGCTCCCAAGTACCTCCAGTCTCAGAACACAAGAGATGTCTAGTAGATGAGTGAATGAATAAAACATTGAACATACTAATGGAATGAGCTCTGGATGTTCTTCAACTCCACATGTTCCTTTCAGCTCTCCATCTTTACCTCCAGTCCCTATAGTTAAAGCAATACTATACTACGCATGCTTCTGCTCTTCATTTCACAGCTGCTGTTGTAGTACAATGCAATAAACTTGTGTTTATTTCTGTATAAGGAAGATATAACTGTTTCACACCTTTTTTTCGAAGTCATCTGCTTTGTTTCCAGTTAAACTAGAGAAAAATGATGGCAGAAGGAAAAATTATTTATAGTCAAAACATTGCCTAAATTAAAAAAAAAAAAACATGTAATGCCGAAGTCATCTTCAACATTAACTTTAGAATGGCCCAAGACAGAATATCAACATCTATGCTTATGTCTTCATTATCACTGGTTACTAATTCCTATCTGTCTAACTAATACATAGTTGGTTGAATCTCTATGAGCTACCATATCCCTCACCTCCCCTAAGCACAACAGCTTCTGCTCTAAGCACTGAATCCAAACAACATTCTCACTTTATAAAACCTGGGTTGGCCTCAAGCACACAAAGCTCTGCCTGTCTCTGCTTTCTGAGTGCTGGAATTAAATTGTGTACCAATACCTAAAACAAATATCTTTTGATATACCAAGCCCATAGGTAAACCAAAGCTGAGTTTAAAAACCTAGGTCTCCCCTAAAATTTTTGTTGAAATTTAATTCCCAATGCATCAGCATTAAGAAGCTGGTTAGTAGCTTAGGAGGTGATCAACCATATGGATAGGATTAATATCCTCAGAAAAATAACTTAGACTTAAGTGCACTCTTTCTGTCTTTTCTGCCCTTTGAGGATGCTTTGATTTAAAAAAAAAAAAAAAAAAAAAAAAAAAAAGATAATCCATAGAGCAGGCTCTGACCAGAAAGTGTCCAAGGACTCCCCCAAACATTACAAATTATTGCTGGTTGCTTCTAGAAGTGGAAGGTAAGTTCCTGTTACTGGAGACATCAAGTATTTCTAGAACTGACCTTAATGTTTCTTCTCTGAAGACTAGTACCAGAAATCACCATGAAAGATTCCATAGGTGCATAACAACCATTTTGCCTAGCTATGACACATATGAACAACATCAACAACCAATATGGCATGATAACCACTCATTCTTTGGCAATAACCAACAGTTCTCTAATTGAACTTAAGACTTTTTCAACAACAGTGAAACCCAGCCAACTACTAGAGGCTAGTGAAGTCATGGATCTTGGAGAAAAACCTATAACCATCACTTTACATAACCAGTATAATTTCTAATCACATTCTAAATGTTTGTTCTTATACCCAAAGGCAAGTGTACTGTGAACTACTCATCAAGGAAACTTCTCTTTGAGGTAGATGATTACAGAAGGCCATTACAGAAGGCCACAACCAATCAAAATGCAGTTGTGAAGCCCAGTCCCAATGGCTAGATCAACAAAAAAAAGTCCCATACCTAAGGCTCTCGGACTCCTGCAGAAGAGGGGTCAGAAAGACTGTAAGATCCAGAGGATCAGAGTTGGCTATGAGATTATGTCTCACAGTAATGCCAGAAGCTATACCCATACAGTCTCACCAACATGAGCTGAACAGGGTAACAGTAAGAGATATGCCAAAGTGAATGGAGGAAGTTGAGGGTTGATGATAAAAGCCTCAGCCCGACATAAAGAATTAAGGAATGCTAAAAGTGGGAGAAAATAGTCTTTCCCAGAGAAGACTACAACTGTTTATCCAATTCCAAAAGCTCAGTCCTAAAAATATACATACAACTAACATTATAATAACTGAGGTTATACTTAGGAATATATATGTATATGCACATATATATGCAACAATAACTAATGAAAAATAAGGCATGTATTTGAAAAAGAAACAGCAAGAAAAGAATGACAAGACAAAGGATCAGTGCTTCTAACTCAAATAAGGCCAACTATACAACTGCCATCATTGACTATTTGTTGACTTTGATGATTTATAAAGTGTAGCCTCATCAAACCTTTTCTCAAAGCAAACTAAAAATCACTAACAATATGGCCTTACAATGAAGTTACTGAGTTTAGACAGACAAAGTTAAGATGTGAACAACTCCCTTTGACCCAAAAGAAAAAGATATATATGCATATCTGTATAATTTATATTATACCCTATTAGTATATATTATAGTTATTCTTTTATTTTTATTACTTATTACTACCAGATATTACATTATTGGAACTTAGACACTACACATTAGCCAATATAATAAGAGATTTTTTTAAAAGAAATTATCATTTTTACTAATCTCCAAGTGAATAGAACCTGATGGCTATCCTACTATTTTGAAGAATAACACACAATTATGCAGCATAAAGATAATATGGTAAGTATAGTCTGGGTAAATTTTCAGAATAAAATTAGAGACAGTAAAGAAACTATATACACAAAAATCTTGTTTTACTTATAAATACACATAAGGATTACTCTATTGAAGGTAAAATTTAATAATTTCCGGAAGAACTAAAGAAGAAAATAGAATAGTAGCTGACCAATAGTGCTGTGTACTTATGACCATCACCTACTCATTAACCCTACAATAGATTTTCTTATGATTAAGCATTTCATGCAATCACAAATATATTTTGCTTCACAAATAAATGGTGGCTGGAGAGATGGCTCAGCAGTTAAGAGCTTTAGCTGCTTTTCCAGAGGTCCCAGATTTGATTCCTAACACCCACATGGCAGCTGAAACGGTCATTAACTCCAGTTCCAGGGGATCCATTGGCTTCTTTTGACTTCTGAAGGCACAGGCATTCAAGTGGTAGACAAACATACATGTAAATTACGCATCCACATATGTAAAATAAAATTTAAATTGAAGGATAAAAGAATTATGATCAAACTTTGGGGAGATTATAGCTGAATACAGACTTAATTTCAAAATATATTTATAAACCTGAGTCTTTTATTGTTGTATTTTTTCTTTTTCATGTATTTAATTTATGAATAAATCTTCCTAGTTCTTCTAATTCTAGTGTTATTTTTTATAATTCAAATATGAGATTAAAGTATTTTTTAATCTTTAAGAGAAAACTTAAATAGCTCTTCCTAGAGAATAAAAAAAGTCTATATGAAAAAAATTTAAGCTTGAAAGGTACGTCAAAATGCTAACATTTGTGATCTCTCAGTGGTGAGATTATGTTTAACTAGAAATGTGAAAATAATTTAAAATATCACAACTTTTTTTCTTTCTTAACTTTTTTTTTTTAGATTTATGTATTTTTAGTTTATGTATGTGAGTGTTTTTTGCTGGCATGTACATCTGTGTCCCACATGTATGCAATGCCCACAGAGACCAGAAGAGGGTGTCAGATCCTTTGGAACCGGAGTTACAGACAATTATGGGCCATTGTATGGGCACTGAGAACCAAAGACAGCTCCTTTGCAAGAACAACTGAACCACTAAGCATCTCTCCAGGTTAGATTTTCTTTCTTTTTCCCCTTTCCCTTCCGTGGGTACTCTATCATTGAGCTACATCTCCAAGCTAACACAGTATTTTAAATCAGTGATTCTCAACCCCCTTGGGGAAGAGGTCAAGTGATCCTTTCATAGGGGTCACATATCAGATATTCTGCATATAAGATATTTGCATTACAATTCATAACAGTTGTGAAGTATCAATAAAAATAATTTAATGGTTGGAGGTCACCACAACATGAGGAAAGTGCCACAGAGCATTAGGAAGGTTGAGAACCACTGTTTTAAATAAATCTCTTCAGAATATATAGGAAGTGGTCACCATATTTCTCAGGGCAGATTTCTTCCTCTCTTAACATATCCTTCAGTTACCACCATGTTCTTTAACCAAATTAATTAAATTAACTGTGCACTACTAAAAGCTTGAAGTAAATTCATAAGAAGAGCAAGCTGTAAGGTAACTAACTGCTAGTTTTACCTCTTGGTTTTTGGTTTATGGTTTTGAGGTTCAGACTAACCAGAATTCCCCATCATTTTTGTGCTAGGACAGTAGTATGTACATAGCTTAGCATCTGTCTTCAGTTCTCTGAGGAATAGGAAATCTGACACTCAAAGTTTAATTTCTATAATTTAATCACTGATCCTGTAACAAGTAAAGGGAGGATCAATCTGTGATCTGTGAAGCCATATTTCCACCAATCCCACTGCAAAGGCAAACTTCAAAAGACAATGTCCAGCCAGGTACTGTGCTCATGCCTATCACCCAAGCACTCAGGAGTTCAGGAGGCAGGAACAAGGAAATCACAAGTGGAAAGAACTTGTGTTACAAAGCAAGACTGTCTCAAAGGGGAAAAAAAAAGTGGGAGAGGAGAAAGAAAAGAAAAATAGGCAAATACTCCTTATTTTCCTTCTGATTCACACAGGTAATTTATAAATATGTGAATAAGTATCTAAAACCCACTAAACCCACTTAAAGTATACTACAAACCTGGCTATAAGGTATGTTTATTTATTGATCAAAAAATAAAGCAAAATGCAAATCCTGTTCATAGAAAAGATGTGGTGCTCAAAAGAGTGTACGTATGAACTGATGCATGATACAGAACCTATCTTCCCATCAAAATATGTTATACAGTGGTTATCCCTCAGTCTGTCTCACAAAACCTACTTAGCAGTTAGTGAGACATGCTTATTTCTCCCATATTTCCCTTTTTGAATAGCACTGGTAGTCTAAAGGAAGAACCTGGAAAATGCCACTTAAGTTCTCTGGCAGAGAGGCCAGGGGCTGCCTCAAGGTCTACCACCCTTCAGGGAGCAACATAAATCCAAATGGCCAACAACAAATGAGACAGACAGACAGACAGACAGACTGATAGATGGGGGGACAGTCCTTTCAGCTCGAGGTTTAATTAAATACACTGAAAAGCCATATCTCTGTTGTGCCAACAGCACAGGTCAACTCTCCCCTCTGCCCATTCCTGTCTCCTTTCCTCTCCCACTAATGAAGAGAACTTCACTATAAACCTCCTGCTCATAAATCTCTTTCAAGAGATTATTTTCCAGGATCTAAGACAAATAACTAACACTATAAACTCCTTGGAGCTGTTCTAATATGCTCTCTTTAGTATATAATAGCTATCTTGCTTCATATTTATGGTAGGTATCATAATTCATTTTACATATGCAGAAACTAGGCTCAGAGAATTTAAGTAACTTGCTAAAGGAACTCTGAGGAACTAATTCAAAACCGGTCCTACAATGCAAGGCAAATACTACATCTACACTAATCTGCTAAGTGACATGAGGCAGAGTTAGCGCAAAGGATGTGTTCAGAATGAATTGTGTCATGAACCTTATTCAGCCATGAAACAAAAATTTACAAAAGTATGTACAGTTAAGGCCCACTGAAAACTGGATATTCCATGATCAAAGTTTCAAATATTATTAGAGCTGAAGAAAAAAGGCAGAGGCCTAATAGAGTCACAATTTCAGAAATGAAACCAATTGTAATCTATCTACTGCCTGATTACTAGGTTCTAAAAATAATGAGTGATAAATCTTGTCCACCTACAATCATAATGTTTCTTTCAGTATGTGCACACAGATGTTTACTATGTAGGAAGACGACAGCACTTCCTCACTCTAATTTGTTTCCTCAAATCCTTGCAAAAGGCTTCATAAATTAGTATCTGAAGAGTCAGGGTACAATATCCTCTGAATTCTTAGTCAAATGCATAACAGCAACCAATTTAATTCCCTTACCTCCAACCATACTATAGGTTCCCCAAGCTTTCCCTGGCTAGCAATCTTCTCTAAGGGGGAGGAGTTATTTATTCTTACAATGGACAATTAAGAGCTAATATTACACTGCTCTGGTAACTACAATGCCATACACATACAGTAAGTACAAAAAACACGCTATAAATATGATACAAGTACTAGTTTTAACTGGTCATTAAGTTTACAAGCAAATATATATTAAAACCAGCTTGATCAAGACAAATCATTTAAAAATTTGATATGATATGAAACACCTTCAAGGTTAGACTGAGAGCTATATAGCTAAGACTCTGTGTCAACAAAAGACTGCAAATATTTAGTAATTGCTTTCACAAGTAAAAGTCTGAAATATACTTAGAAATACTAAATTCATCCAACTAATATAATTTTCAAATATTTATACCTTGGGCTGCTGAGAGGCCTCAGCGGGTGGGAGCACTTACCACTAAAGTCTTAAGACCTAAGTTCAAACCCAATATCCACACGGAGAGAAGTAACTCCAGAAAGTTGCTTTCTGGCCTCCACGGGTAGGCTATTTGAACACACACAAAATTTAAAAAGGAAAAAAAGTGAACCTTTGTTGATTCTTAATAGTTCCCACGTGTCTATTGCCCCTTCCTATAAAAACTCAACAGGACCAACTTTCTCCCATACCTACACTACACACACACACACACACACACACACACGTAGCTTTAACTGGTTATATACACACACACACATAATTTTAAAAACATTCACAATTTCCTTATTCATTTTGTACAGGCCTCAGAACACATGTTAACACTGTCTTTAGAAATACAGAGATATTTCTAATTTATTACCCATATCAGAACCAATAATGGGTGTTGTAAAACTCGGCTCACTGCTCTTCAATCCGCAGCTCCTGAGATTCTGGTTATGGCAATGTGGAAGCCCATTTCTTCCTTTTTTCTACCTAATAAAGTCCTACTCAGAAATACATAGTTTTGCACAGGTATACACAATATTGCTAAGTCTGCCAGTTTACTACTTCAAAAGAATAACAGAGGCATCCATCATAAGTGGTTTAATTTTTCAGGCTAGGAGGCACTGCCTGCCAAAGAAAAACTTCCTTGGCCACTTTAAAGCACTCAAATCTTAAATCTCAGAGTGTGGTAAAGCAGTACAGGAACAAAGCCTTCTTGAGAACCAAGGATATCCTAACTTGTAACCACCTGATTAGTCCCTATTTAATATGCAGTACTATTAACACTACAAAAGATTAATAGCTCTAAATAAATAACTAATAGCTATTATTCAACAATCACCCATTATTTGTAAGGAGCTTTACTAACCTTTACATAAGCCTTTAAAATAACAAGAACAGGAAACTTATAGTAAAGGCTCACTCTAAGGGTCCCTCACACTAACCCTCTAAGGGACCAGTGTACCTCCCACCCCTATCAAGTTTGTACATGAGGAAACTGAGGTTCAGAAAACTGGCCTTTCTCCAGATATCAAAGCTTTAAATGGTTAAGGCAGTGTCGACAGTATCCAGAGTCTAAATACCTTCCTCTCTGCCACATAGTTATCAAAAGAAGGTTAGAATTAGCAAAGCAAGGACATGCACAGGCTAGTCAGAGTATTATCAAACATTCACAAACATGGAAGTCTGTGCCTGGCAATAAATAAATAAAACTTCCTATTTCAAACTGCAGAGGCAGAGTCAGTGGGGCTCCATTCCAAACAGTCTGTGGTCTCCTGGGGAAGCACTGTGGAGTGCCTCACCCTGTTTAAAGGTAGACCATCTACATAGAGAATGGCTTCAGCAACTGAAAACTGTGTTAAAGAAGAGATGTAACTATCACAGCTATTCTCATCTACTTACATTAAAATATACATCCTCTTCCCTGGAAAACGGCCTGATGAGAAAAATTTTAAAAACTGTCCAAATAAATGTCAAGCACCTCGACAGGAAAATAGTGTCTCAATATCAGAAAATCCTGTCACATCTCAGCTATTACCTACATACCCTACTCTAGAAGATCATTCAGGTGTTCCTAAGACTATCAGACTTCTTTCGAAAAACAAAAGTAAAAATAATTGTACAGGGGACTTTTTTTTTTTTTTTTTTTTTTTTTTTTTTTTTTTAAACACCGGGCTGGGAACGGAAGTCAAGTTCAGATTCTCTTCCTTCCTCAAGTGAGACAGAGAATTAAAAGTACAATCCCCCAATACAAAGAGAGAGCTAGAGAAAAGACAGAGAAGAGAGTGAGGGAGGAAGGGGGAACAGGTACAGAGAGAGGAAGGACAGGGCCGGCCGGAGATGGGGGAGGCAGGGGCGAGAACGCACACTTCTGGCGTTAAGCTGTCTGGCCTTTCCACCTGTGGCGATCACGGTGACAGGCCTAAATCTGTTGGGAATGGAGGCTTTTCCACGTTGGGGACAAGGGTAGGTGGGTCAGGGGTGAGCAGGAAGTTTTCAGTCCCATCACTCTAACTTGGACACCTTTCCTTGCACGCTCGCTCGCTCGCTCGCACCAACCCGGGACAGTCCGGGACTCAGCCTGCGCAGACACCCCGGGGACAGGCACTAACTATAGCCTCCCCGGCCCCGCGTGGGGAGCGGGACAGCCACGGCGGGGCGGAGAGGCGGGGCGAGCACTTCCTGACTCGCATTGTCCACGCGCCGCCCGCGCCACCCAGGGCCCCGCCACCGCGCCCGCCCGTCGGGGAGGAAGTTGGCGCTCGCCCCGCCGCTGTCGTCGTACCGTTTTTGGCGTCTCCCGCAGCTGCAGCCCCCGCAGCGATGGTGGCGTTGGCGGCGCCCGTGCCCGCACCTCCCGGGCCCGCCGTGCCGCCGGTGCCTACCGCGCCCGGTGACACGGCCCCGGAGCCCGCCGCTGCCGCCAGGGCCCCTCCGGCCGCCGCTCCTGTCGCACCCGCCGCTGCCAAGGCCCCGGCTCCATTTTCCTGCTCGTCCCCGCTGCTGTTGGCGCGCTTGTTTTTGCGGCCCCCTTTGCTGTTCTTGGGGTTGGGCATCTCCCCGGTCCGCTCGAGAGGGATCCCGGTACCCGGTGCCCACGAAGGTTGCTCCCCACGGCGCCCCGGGTGGCTGTAGAGAGCGCGGGCTGGCCGCTGTCCTCAGGCGCCCGCCCCGCCGTGCGGCCCGCGCCGCGCCATCCCGGCCGCCGCGCCCTCTCCGGCTTCCTGGAGCCGGCGCGGCCCCGCGCGGCCACCCGAGGCTCGCAGCCGCGCGGGCTCACCGGGCCCGCGAGCGGAGCGAGACGCTCGGGGAGCCTGAGGGAAAAGGCGGGTCTCGGGCTTGTTTTGATTCGGCTGCGCTGACACGCTCCAGGCCCGCCCCCGCCCGTGACGGCACTAGGGCTATGAGCCTGGCCACGCCCACCAGGTGATCTCACTGCCGCTCGACCCCGCCCTCGTGACGTCACGCTCGCGCACAGCCCGCCTCCCCGGGTGACGTCATCCGGGCGCCTGTGGCCCGGGGAGCTGTCAGGCTTCCCGAGTGTGCTGCTAGCCGAGTCTCAGACGTGCCAGGTAGAGTGTTGGTGAAGTTGTTAGGTTGACCTTCTGACCTTCCTGGAACTAAGGGGTTGCAACGTGGTCTGGAAAAATAAACAGGGGACTAGAACAAGAAAGGAAAACATTTCGGATTAATGATTCGTTCAGTAGCTCTGCGGTTCAGGAATGATACCGATGCATGGAGTTCCTGGACAGTGCCACGAGTCCAGGAGCATTCCTCGGGCTCGTAGTGGAAAGCTCAGTGAGCGCCGACCTACCGACCAGAGACCCGAGTGTTCAGTCAGAAGCACAGCCAGCCTGGAGGAGTCAGGATGCACACAGGCGACCAAGTTGTCTTGAGAGAGTGGCCCGGTTGAGAGGAAGACATTGGAAGGTGAAGATGTGAGGCACAGCCATGCCCAAAAATAGATGGCCAACACAAAACGAACTCAATGGAATCTTTGGAGGATGGTTGTCCCAATGTTTTGTCAGGGCTCCCTGCACCCCGCCCTTACAGGTCTTTTGTGTGTATATATTATGGGTTCTGGTTCTCTGTATTTATGTGATTCCTGGCTTTATGAATGGTATCTGTGTGTGTCTACATGTTTCTCGTTGGCTCTTTTTCCTTCTGTTTTGTACTGTCTGTTTTCGTTTTTTCTTATTATTATTTAGATGCATGTTTGTTTTCTAGCTAGAGATAGAAGGGTGTGGATTGAACTGGGAATCGAATATAATAATATAATGTCATATTAGAATACATTGAACAAAAAAATCAATTTTTTAGAAGAAAAAGATGTGCCGGCGCAGGGCTCCTGGGAGGAGCTTTCTGTGATCTCCTTTTCTGTGGTTCTGTTGTGGAGCTTCTTTCCATCCTTCAGGCCACAACTCAGATGTTTAGTGGGAAAATTATGTATGTTTTAGTCTTCAATACACTATATGTTAAAGGAAAGTAATCCTTTAGAAGGCCCAAATGATAAGATAGATGATAGGTAGGTAGATAGAAAGAAAGAAAGAAAGATAGATAGATAGATAGATAGATAGATAGACAGAAATATGCATGTGACAGAGATTGACATTGGTTGTCTTTATTGGAGACAGGGTGTTTTATTGAACCTAGAGCTCATTGGCAGATTGGCCAGCCAGTGAGTTCCAGGGATTCCCCCATTTCTGTCTCCCCGGTGTGTCTCTATGCCTAGTTTTTACATGGTTAGTGGAGATGGAATTCAGGTTCATGTGCTGTTACAACAAACACTTTACCAATTTAGGTGTCTCCCAGTTAGATAATAGGTATTTTGTACTTGTATTTTCATGTCATACTTTAACACATCACACACACAAATACATCCCATAAGTATCAGCAGAACAGGGCAGAATGTCTTTCTAACTCTGCAGTCTACTCCATAGTTGTGTTTAGTTAAAAAAAAAAAAAGTATGAGTCTTTTGTGTAGTGGGATTGTTATGTTGCTACTGTTTCCTGTCATTATACATATTTGCCTACCTATAGGTTTAATAAGCTGATTGGCCAAAGGCAAACAGGAAGTGTGGGCAGGGCTACAAGGCTAAGAAAACTTGGGAACATCTCAGATCAGAGACAGATGCCAGACAGAGCCACCAGAGAGACAATACAGATGGCAGGAAACCACACAGAGGAAAGAAGTTGAAATGCTGCTCTGAGAAAAGGTACTGAGCCACATGGCTGAATAGGATAAGAGAGATGGGTTTGTCCAGGTCAGAAACTAACTACAACATTTCTGCCTGTATTTTTTCTCAGTCTTAATAAGTTCACTAAACTATTAATTGCCTACTAAGTCTTCTCTAGTAACCCAAAGTAGACCTGTCTACATAGACTCCCTAACCTTCTTTACCAGAGTGGCTTGCACAGTTAGTGTGAAACTATTGTTCACTTGTCTCTTGGTAAGCCTCACTATAATGGCAGTAGTTGTGTCTGTCTTATCACCATATACATTGTGTTTAGCATGGTGTCTTATACATAGTACAAGATAAGACAAATAAATGAACTAAAGGACAGTTGGCGTAGAGGTAGTTGCAGAAATACTTGGTAGCCACTGAAAATGGAGGCATCAGCAGGACAGCAGAAACTGTGGGTAAAGAAAATGAGCAACGATGGTCCATTTAGAATTTTGTTACATTATTATTGTTATGCCTCTCTAGCAGTGGTTATGACAGTTCAGAATATGTTGGTGACATTACATTTGGCCTGTCTTTTTTATTAATTGGTGAGAATGAGGTTTTAGGCTAGAGTCCAAGAAAACCGAGATAATTAATTTCTTGAACAAGCATTCTGTGGTTGTACCATGTGGATCAGAGTTAGCAAGTGCATACCCTGCAGACAGGCATCCACACCAGCTGCCGGCCACCTCTACATAACTGAAGCTTAAGAACTGGTTACTTTCTCACAGAAATACAGTTGGCTCAAAGCACACACCCAGTTGCAGTTCTAACCATGTGATCCATCATCTCTTCATTCAAACTGCAAGAAAATGAAAAGGAGGAAGGAAAAGTTGGCATTTCTCTGTTCAACCTTTATCTCTAATTGTAGTCTTAATCAAATTTGACACAATTTTATTGCTACAAAGGCAAGACACCAAAATCAAGATGTTTGAAACCAAAGTCAGGTGCTATTAAAAGACCCTACTTTATGCTTTTCATATTTTGTGGAATTTCACCAGAATTCTGACATCCCAAATTTTCCCCTCTTCCCACCTTGTCTAGGAGTGGAGGTTGCATACAGAGGAAGAGAGAATGAGGCAAGGACCTCCCTTAGATACTTCCAGAAGAAGAAACTAAAACTTAAAGCTAGTCAGGTTGCTGTGCTGTGTCCATCTCAGCCAACATTTAATCTTTAACTTCCCTGATCATCTCATGTGCCCTGAAAAATACTTGAAGAAATTATAACTCCATTCCACTCAGTTTTCTTTCCCTGTCATGCAGTTCTCTGCAAATATTTTTTAAAAGGCAATAAATTAAGTCTTTTGAAGATAAGCAATTTATACCTTTAATAAAAAGAATAAAATTTTCAAGGCTAGGTTGGAATAAAACATCATTGTTTCCATGTTGTAATTTTGTTGGCCTTTTGTGTTTGTCTTTTGAGTTCAAACCATTAACCAAATTTGGGATAGGGTTAGACTGTAGAAAATTGTGTTAACTATATAAATAGAACAAGAAATAAAGAAACTGAGTGAAAAAAAGCAAAAGGACTCAGAATTCTATAGGTCATGGGGTAATGTGCTGTGGGATGTCTCTCTGTACACTGTGAATATGTTTTATTACCACTGGTTAATAAAGAAGCAACTGCAGCCTATAGCAAGGTAACATGTAGCTACATGGGAAAGTCAACTAGAATACAGAGAGAAAGAAAGGTGGAGTCGGGGAAGACACTAGCCAGCGAGCTGCCAAAGGAGCAACATGACAGAGCAGCACCTGTAAGCCACAGGCCATGTGACAATACACAGATTAAAGAGATGGGTTAATTTAAGATGTAAGAGCTAGCTAATAGTAAGCCTGAGCAATAGGCCAAATGGTTTGTAATTAATATTAAGGCTCTGAGTGATTATTTTAAAAGTGGCTGTGGGACTGGGCAGGACAGAAGCAACTCCAGTTACAGTAATGAACCCAAAAGTCAAGATGTTACAATGATCTGCTAAAAGTCACTTCAAATTAACAAGCCTTGAATAGTGTCTATGATCTATGTGATCAATGCCTTCTGGGGAAAGCATCTTCTGTGTCTACAGGTTTTATTTCGGGAATATTAACTATTGCATTTTTAATTAAGATTTGCTTGTGCTATTTTTTGAGTATGTGTGTGTGTTGTGTATCTGTGTGAATATATGCTGTGTGTGTGCATATGCAGACCCAAGAAAGCAAGAAGAGGGCGTCTGATCTGGAGTTATAGTTACAGGGAAATGAACTCTGGTCCTCTGAAAGAACAGAGGTGCTTTTAATGCTGAGCCATCTCTCCAGCCCCTTAAAAGAATATTAATGGAACAGTAATGCAAATACTACACTGACTAGTAAAGGGCAGCTCTGTTCTCAACTGGTAATATCAACATTGTTCTCAAATGCTTGCCTGAAAATCTCTCCAGTCTCTTAGTTACAATTTTTATATTATTTCCATGATTTTTCTACAAGATCAGAATTATATTCCCCATAACACCTAAACTTGATTTTTTTCCTCTCACTACTGAGTCTTCTTTTTCATACTACTGTCTCACTTTGGCTCCAGCACTGTCTCAGATCTCAGTAATCTCAAGAGGACATTTTCTTCAAGAAACAAATGATGAATAGTCTTTTCCAAGACAGTCTTCCCTGGACGCTGTCACTCTGCTTCTTCACAACACACACCCTGTCCTCCACTCTTGACCTCACTGATGTCTTCCAAACTCTGGGTCATCTTTTGTTAGCAGGGTATCAGTTCATAGGATTGTTTTTTTTAAAAAAATGTATTTTTATTTTATGTAAATTGGTGTTTTGCCTGCATGTATAATTGTGTAAGGGTGTCAGATCTTGGAATTATAGACAGTTGTTAGCTGCCATGTGGATGTTGAGAATCAAACTCAGGTCCTCCAAAAGAACAGTCAGTGCTCTTAACTGCTGAGCATTCTCTCCAGCCCCAGTTCATAGGATTCTTACCAGTACTTTTGGAAATCATGAACAAAAGAGAAAATACCTATTCTATATGTAGAGTTTTGCATGCAGACTTTTTTGTGACTATAAGTTATAAAATCTAGGCTATACCTACATATGCACATATACACAAGTGTGTGAATATATGCCTTTGAAACTGAAAGAAAGCCTAAATAAGCCTGCTGACTTCCAGGGTTTTTAATTACTTGGTTCATTAGATTTAGAAGCCCCAAAGCTAGTTAGCTGATTCCATTAGCTTTACTACCTATAATTTCTCTACTATATGCTCACTACGATAATTTTACTCCAACTGTTTTTAAAAATCTGGAGACTGCTTTTTATCTCAAGCCAGTTGAAATCACTAACTAAATTATTTGGGCCTATTGCAGTGACCACAGACTTATCAGTTTACACAGCTCAAATGTTGGGCAACTACTTTAAAGGTCTCAATGAAAACTCAAAGATTTTTGTCACCTACATCTCATATGAATGATCTGGGGTTTTGTCATAATTAATGTTGCATGATTTAACCTTGGTATTTTAGTCCTTTCTTAGGCAAGACATTAGCCTTCTCTGAATATTTTCTTGAATACTGCTGTGCTTGTTAGCTTTTTATACCGAAGAAAAGACCCCCACAGCTCACTAGCTGAAAACAAATGTGTTTCTCAGTTTCTGGGAGTCAGTTATCTAGGCATGGCTTAGCTGGATCCTCTAAACTCAAGGTCTCCAAAATATTATACTATTGTCAACTGGGTAAGATCATTTTCATACTTAACATAAAGACTGTGGGTTCAACCCCTCAAGAGGTTCTGGCTAGGAATTCCCTCAAGTCCTTGCCACCTGATGAAGAGGCAGCAAGCAAGAGATTGAGGACAAATCAGCCAAAGTCTTTATTTTTGTAAAAGCATTTACCTTGTTTTTAAATAATACTTATTGAGAGGCATCATATGCTTGCTACAGCTCAAATGTTGATATCAGAGGACAATTTATGGGAGTCAGTTCTCCTACTATGGGTCCTAGGAATTACTCAAACTTACATTTCTAAGCTTGGTGGCATCTTTACCTGATGAGCTATCTCACTGGCCTAAAAGTCAACCTTCTTAGGTAACTTAATGTTGGAAGTACCATCCAGTGTTTTTTCAACTACTTTACTTTTCTCAAAGTAAAGTCATTAAGTTTAGTCCACATTCAAAGGGAGATTGTGCAAAAAACATAAGTCCTACAGGATGTAGACCATTAAAACTCATCTTAGGAGCTAGCTACCATAAATATGCTAATATTATCTATAATCTAAATTGTGCTTTTTAAGAATCACACCTAAATCTCTCCCAATGACTTATATGCTAAAGCTTGGTCATGAACCTGTGGCTCTGCTGGGAAGTGGTAAAACATTAGAAAGTGGAGTCTAAATGATGGAGGTTAGTGGTGGTGTGCCCCAGAGAAATCACAGATTTCCCTGTGTATGTATATATCTATCTGTCTGTCTATCTGTCTCTCCTTTATTCTCTCCCCCTCTCTCTCCTACCTAACACAGGCCCCAAATCAACAGAGCAAAGTGACACTACAGATGGCTGGCTGCCTTTGCAACTATGAGTCAGAACAAAATTTCCATCCTACGTTGATTTTCTCAGGTATCTTATTGTGGCAATAGAAAGCTGAACAATACACTAATTCCCAAGGACTTTACACTTAAGTTTGGAGAAGAAAATGATAAAAAAAATTATTCTGGGTCTTTATTTTGAAATCATTGCTTAAGCTAATCAATCACTGATGATTTAAATAAATGCCAAACATTATTAACTGTTATTAAAAAAATCTTTGCTTAAGTGTTTAACCTATGTATTCAAAGCAGTGTTGACTTTTAATATAATCCCAATCAGTGCTCCCCAGTGCTGGGTTTGAGGGTCTGCTCCAAGGATACCCATTTCCTAAGTGCTAACGATGCTGCTTCACTTGTTTCTGGAATTAATTTTGATTGGCAGGACTAGAATTAACTGTCAAGAACACTTTTTCCTTCTTTGTTTTCATTTGGAACAATTTCTATGAAGAATAGCTTGAGGATACTAATTATAGAAGAGATCCTTCTCTTTATGTGACTAAGTAAATAGTAAAAACACTGTATATTTTAAGAATCACAATATACATTAGAATAGTCATCAGGTCCCTGATTAATAGCATTCCTGATTGGCCTCACAACCCATATGGAACAGCCCAGATATACTGTTGATTTATATTTGAAACACTAGGCATGGATATTTTCTGTGTTCTGTTGAGCTTCTGTTCAGTTCTCTGCTTATATATTATGATAACATTTCTACCTGAAACTTCCCTTTAAAAGACATTGATTGTTCTCATGGTCTTTCTGCCTTGTAAAATGCATTGAAATCTTAAAGTTTAGTTTAAGACATTACCAAGACGATCATAGCAAGTACCCCACTCCTCACTAATTTACAACACTTTCAAATGTTTATTGATGAAATGAATGATCTGCCTTGAGATAAAATGTTGCCCTATTACCATGTAGGTTTTCTTTGTGAAATGGACCAATTGAGAAGGAGCTAGCTAGAAAGCACATTGCCTTTATCATTTTTGGGCTAGAACATCATTCTATTTAGAAAAAGAATATCCCTTCCAAATAGAGGGAATTTCTTCTTATGAATATCAATATCGCAACAGAGGGCACCCTGCTATACAAAACTGGGAGCCAGGAGGGAGGAGATTATGAGAAGTTACTGTAAGTCTATTGTTCTTTCTCAGAGGTGAGAACTGACATGATGGAAACAGCAGTTGGAAGGACAGTCTGACAGAGACTGACAGTTCCACACAGAAGTGGGAACAGCGAGGGTGGCTATGTGTGTTATACTGTCTGCTGAGATCATGAGACTTTGTTCCTAGGAATATGGAAGACATTTTAAAGGAAAAAAATCACAGGCTGAATTAAGTGGAAAAACTGATTGTAAAAAGGCCAGCCTATCAAAATCTTATTTTATTTACCTCTTATCCGAAATTTCAATACTCACAAATAACTTGGTAGAAGTTTATATTCTAGTAAATCCCATGAGGTTAAAAAAAGAACGTACTGGTTTGTTTGCCCTTAAGAAATAAATAGTTTTATCATGGCACTTTGTTTATTATGAATCAAGACGTGTAAGTTCTGGGCAGGGGGGGGCTTGTCACTAAAAGACATTGCCAATGTAGTTAGATTTTTTTTTTGTACCACTCTGACTTAAGTTAATGGATTCAATGGCTTCCTGACACATTTTCATGTTTCAGCATGAGAGAAAGAAAGCCTAGCATTCTCTGCCAAATATTGCAGATCCTTTTGGTTTAAGTGAGCAATTTTAAGTTTAGTGGCATGTTTTTAAATTTTAGACTAAGAAAAATGGAAGCTTCAGACCTTCCCTGCCAAATATTCTAAATTACTATTTCTCGGCATAGTACCTACAAAGGCAGACTTAATTAAACATATGTTCATTTAGTAGCAATTATATACAAAGGTCTATGATAGACAAATAATAAGCTTCTTTATTTTTCTTGGTTTATAATCCAGGAAAGTGGCCTGTATGGTAGTGAGTGCCTGTAATTCTGGACGGAGGTAGGCAGAAGTATCAGAAGTTCAGTGCCATATTAGGGTGACTCTGTTTCAAAAAGATATTATAATAATATAATATATAATGAATATGTTGATTACAGTCAGCATCAGTGAGCTCCAAAACAAGAACATTCGTTGAGTTATCTAGCAGTCCCGAGTACACAGTAGGGGTGTCTTCTCTTTCTTATCTATAGATAACACTTGGATTTAGTCTTTTCTTTTGCCTTACTATGGAAAGGTAGCATTGCTCAAATCAACAGATGGTTCCTTTCTGAGCTCACTGAGTTTAAGAAATATTTATCAAGCATATAGTGAAATCCTTTCGGGATCTAAGTGCAAAGGGATAAACAGTCCCAGTCCACTCACAAGGAGTTCATAGCTGAGGGGAGGTGAATATTTTATACTAGGGACTTTATTCAGAAGGGAATAAAAAGGAGAGTGGCAGTAACAGGACCACACAGCAGAAGAGATAAGGATGACCCGCAATGCATCTGCGTCAGCGCACCACGAACTTAGCTCTAGGCTCTCTGAAGAAAAGGGAGAAATGTCATTACTTAAACAGTTCACAAATTCTATCAGATGAAAGCACACTCATTGTTTAGAAAAAAATAAAGCCAGCCTATATTTCTAATACAAGGCCAAACAAACAAAACCCCTTGGGGGCCTCCAAAGGCAGCCTTGTTTGAGTACTGAAGAACTTCCTGTATCGTATCCTTACAGGAAGTGGAGTAAGGCTACTTAATACATACCTCAACGAAGGTTTGATGGACTATCACCAAAACCTGTGCAGTAAAAGCAAGTTCCCAGGACTGCAGTTACACAGGTGATTTTGTAACAGTAAGTGCAGGATAAAAATTGTGCCTGCAGTGCCTGTGACAACAGATGGGATTTGGCTGTAGTGTTGTCATTCAAAGTAGAAACAGACAGAACCCCTCCCTGAGGAGATATTCTGAGAACTTGCATTCAGTTTGCAAAGGAAATATGCAGGTTCAGTTACAAACATCGAACTCTCTTGGATAAAGATGCTTATTATAGATGGAAGCTATTTGAAAAGTAATATCAACATATAAAATCAAAGTAGACCTTCAATGATAAGTCTTTTTTTAAAGATATATGCCTTACATTTCTCAACTCACCCTTAATTTAATATGCTGAATAAATTATAATAAATTAAGAAAATAGACTCTGCCTACTGGGGGATGAGATGCCAAAGGATCAGTGCATGTTAGACTTTTGGGTTTCATGTACACATCCCCAGAAATTAGACCACAGAAGTTATTCTTTGAATATTAATTTGATTCCATTTTGATTTGTATTTTTAAAAGGAATTTTGTATTCAAAAGTATTGATTTACCTAGTAAGAGAAAAAAATGAGCAAAATATAAAAGGATGTTCTGAATATAAAGTAATCCACACTTTCAATGTCCAACAAAGGCCATAGATTTCTAAATTGTCCAATAAATGGTGGGGTGATAAGATTTAATTTAAAGAGAAAGGAAGGTGGAATATAGCATGTTTCTAATGTTGACTTTATGAAAGTAGTATTTTTCAACAAAATCCAACCAGGCACCAGAAGGAAGGAGAGAAAAACTTCCCATCCTCTTCAAACCCTAACTAGCTTTCCCATCATGAATAATAATCTCACCTCTGTGAGCTGGATGGGTGCCTGACATACTGAGATGGGAATCTCAGTAGTGATGTGACTGGAACTGACATTTGACAACCAAGGATGGATGTCAAATTTCTGTGGATGAAAATTCACAGTTTGAGATTGACAGGCAGGGAGGAGCCATCTCAAATCTTAACTCTTATGCCCATGCAGAGTCTTCAGAAATGCTAACATCCACATTTTTTTTAGGGTTATAAGGAAATCTTTGCTTAGATTACAGAACCATGTTTAAAATCATTAACTAGCAGAGCTTTAGATATAAGGCCAACATTTAGTGTTACTCAATAAAAAAATCAAATATTTAAAATCCATCTAGAAAGAGTAGGACTTTTTATAAAAGATCTTTTTGGTTGCTGGAAGTATATGTCACTTTCAGTACTACATACATGTGAAGACAGCAGTAAATGATGACTGAGGAGATGAGGGAGAGGCGGGTCTGACAGAACCAGGAAGGGAAGGAAACTGAGCTTTATGCAGGCAGAGTGGGCTGGGGAGTGGGTGGAGAAAGAGTTTTGGAGGAAGAGATGTGTCTTACAAGGTGAACACCTGTTACACCTTCCACTCATCAGGTTACACACACACACATACAAAAACATCACAGAAAAAATGACAACTTTTAAACATTGGCATGAAACAGATTTTATTAGAGGACCAATAGCATTTTATTCCATATACTTGTTCTTTGCTTTTACATCTTTATAAATAATTAAAGGATAAACTTGAATGACATCAAGAGGATAAAGGAAAACAGAAAAGTTTGAGGATACTGAAGGACAGGAGGGTTTTCACAAGGTCCACGTAGGTGAAATGGCAGTGGAAGCAGAAGCTTCCTGGGTCGGAAGATACAATTATCCACTGTGTTCTTTTTTTATATTTTAATCTTTATTTTATGTGAATTGGTGTTTTGCCTGCATGTATAACTGTGTAAGGATTACAGACAGTTAGTTGTTAGCTGCCATGCGGGTGCTGGGAATCAAACTCAGGTCTTCCGGAAGTGCTTTTAACCACTGAGCCATCTCTCCAGCCCCATCCACTGTGATCTTAACTAACAGACTAATAAAGATGATGGAAAGGCTGTAAGCTTTCTTGCTTTGCCTCATTCTTCACCACTTTTGTCCATTGCATTTCCAGATCCTGTGAATTATACCTACACACACACACACACACACACACACACACACACACACACACACACACACGAGGTCTACTTCCACTGCCATCTTTTAATCGTTTATAAAAATGTATTTCTGAGCTATACTCCTTTTTTGACTTGTAGACTTGACCAGATCTTAGACATCTTTGTGTGTCTATATGAAAGCAACTGAGAGAAAGGGAAGACAGGATCTAAACAGGAACAGGATGGAATGGAATATAAGGAGGAAAAAGAGAAGAGACTAAGAGAGATTCTGCAGTATCCTTAAATGTGGGACTGTGGATATATATTACATATTTAATAAAACCTGAATATTGGGGAGAGAGCACACAGTCAAATCCTAGCCAGACAGCTCAGGAAATTCTTAAACCTTGAATACAAAGATAAACAGCTGAGTCAATCACACACCTTTAATCCCAGCACAGGGAAAGCCAGGAGTGGTGACCTCCACCCTTGATCCCACAACTCCAGAGACAGAACTTCTGTTTCTGTCAGTTCAAGGCTACCTGCCTTTAATCTTAACCTGGATGGGATAGGGTATATAAGGGCTGTAGAAACCCAGAGAGAACAGAAGCGACTGGGAGAAGCCACTGGCAGAAGTGACTGTCAGAAGCAACCAGGACCGAGGCTGAGGAAGTCACAAGACAACTGTGTGAGAATTGACTGTGGTGCTTCCTCTCTCTGATATTTCACCTTTCCCCAATATTTGGCTCTGAGTCTCATTTGTACTACTACAGGAACAACTTTGTTTCTTTTCAAAATAAGTTTTCTATACTCTTTGCTAGGTATTTCATTTGGAATAAATACCTGCTATACACTTTAAGAACTTAAGTCACACAGACTGTATACATATTCAAATATCAGTATTTTGAGTGTGCATGTGTATGGGGTGGTTTGCATATACATTTACATTGGTGTGTGCATATCTGGGTGCAGACATGCGTGAGTGGCCAGGGACACCAGCATGAGTGTCGTTCTCAGTCTTTCTCCACATTATATTTTTGGAACCAAGTCCACTCGCTGAGCCTGGAGCCCACTGATTGGGTAGGCTAACTGGGAATTATTTGTCTCTGCCCCCCAGCCCTAAGTTTATAAACATGCTGCACTAGCCAACTTTAACATGGGTGCTGAGATCCAAATATAGGTGCTCATGATTGCCTAATAGGCACTTTACCAACAAACCAATCACTCAAAGCCCCAAACTCCAAGGTTTAGATCCATGGTTTGTTCATAATCAAATGTCTCTGTATTTTGCTCATAATCACCAGTTTGTTTTTATTACTATTAAGGTTATTCCAAAGTAGACTAAGTTGTCTAAATATCATTTGGCATATGCTTATTTTCCCGTTTTATGATTTATCCTTTCTGAGCATCTAAAATAATTCATGAACATGAGTATATCATCTGTTCAATATCATTGTTTTCCCATCTTACTGGTTCAAAAATATCTGACAAGAACCTCTTCAGCTGCATTGATTTAGTCTCAGACTGTGATTCCCCAGTCACGCGCAAGGACAATGGCTGCCTATTAATATGCCAAGACCCCTTGTTACTGCAACATGGGCATTAAGAAGCATCTTATGTTTCACTAAGGAAGAAACTTTGCTATTAGTTTTTAAGTAACTCTTAATGAGTTAAAGAAATACGGTGTGTTTTATGCAATGCATTTTTTTCATTCAAGACACTGAGGCCTACCCTTTTGGGTTATTTGGAAGTTTGCAGTATACGACCTTGACATAATACTTTGCTAGAGTTCCAAAGCAATAGAATGAACCATTTATGGACTGAAACCTCCAGAACTGTGACCCAAATAATTCTTTTTCCTTATAAGCTGTTTATCTTTTGTATTTGTTATAGTGGTGAAGAGCTGACTAACACAAATGCACACTTCTGTTCCAACAATTTATATGAGATTTGCATAGCTCATTAGTATATGTAGACGATATGAAACTGTGTTTTCTCAAACTACATGCACCTATTACCATTTGTTTTCCTGTGCTTAGCTCATCCCTAGAGCCTCCCTCGCCAGATCTGAAGCAGAGAACTTTGGGAGTAGAAGACTTACAGATATGTTCTTCCCGGTGGGTTTTAAAACTATTAGAGAACAGGATTCACTTTAGTTTAATTAATTTTTTGTTCACATTGTTGCTTATAATCAAAGATCTTGGGAGATGTGTGCATTGTTTCGGCTTTGGGTAGAACTTCAGTTTTTGAAAGCAACACTCTGAAACTCTACCACTTCCTCTGTTTTTGAGATTGGAAGCAAGAGTCTGCTCTCGTGACCATAGTTAAGATCTTATCATCTCTTGTTTTTCTACTTCTAATAAGGTTTCTTAGTATTTATCCTTTTAGAAGAGAAAAATGACTGATAATTGCTTTTTTCCCCCTGGATTCAACTGACAAAGCAACAGAAAAATACACACACACACACACACACACACACACACACACACACACACACATCAGTCTTTCGGGGACCTTTGAATCTCATACAATCATTGTACTTCTAACTCTCACCTGTGATCAGAAAAATCACCAGTTTCTCTTTGGGTTTTTCTAACCATAAATTTGTGCGACAGATTGTTCACTTTAGGAAATCAGCTCATACTTTGCTAACCTGAGTTCCTCTGGGATAGCAGTAGAGTTTGCAATTGTTCACTTTAGGAAATCAGCTCATACTTTGCTAAGTTGATGAGTTCCTTTGGGATAACAGTAGAGTTTGTATGTCTTTCTAGGGTTTACAAGCTGCAATAGAATGAGCACTTGAGAAATATCTGTTACTCCAAATGGCTGTGTTCATCTACCTGACACTGGGAAACAATATGTAAAAATGATTAACAAGATAGTTCAGTGACTAAAGTTCTCACTGTGCAGGACTCACCACCTGAGCTTGAGTCTGAGAACCAACTCCCAAAAGTTGTCCTCTGACTTTCCTAAGCATGTCTGTGTGCACCCACATCCCCCCCACTCCGCACTCATCATACAAACAAATACACAACAAAAATCCTTAACAAAAATTGTTAGACCTGAAAGAGTAAGAATATACTTAAATAAAAAAAATAGTGCTTTCTCTCTATTTCTTTAAGTCAGTGAAAGAAGGTTTCACAGTTTAGCAACTTTTGTGAAAATTAATTAAGTCTCATTTTCTTTCCTAACTATTTACTCAGTTTGAAGATCATTACAAGAGCTAGTGTTGAGCAACTTCAAAGCAGAAGCACACCCACTATATCATGGCTGTTTGGGAGATCTGTGGGCTTGCTCTGATATGCTATTCAAATTAAAAAAGATTCTTTTATTTATTTTTTAGGCTATTCCAAATGTGTTGAGTAAGTAGACATTTTCTTAATGGTTCTCCACCTATGGGCTGAATAAATCAAGTCCTTCATGGCTAATTAACACATACAAATGAATAGAAATGACCTTTATGTTTCAGCTCCTAGGATGGTAAATGTGTGATGTCAACTTAACTTGGTTCAGAACTGCTCAGATAGATGATGAAATATTATTTCTGGTCTGAGAGAGTGTCTCTAGCATCTATTAGCATCTAAATTTGCCAACCATGTAACACAGATCAGCCTCACTTAATGTGGTTGGCCTCACCAATCGGAAGATTTAAAAGGCTGATGAGAATCAGATATAATCTGTGCTTGATTAGGGACATCCATCTTCTACTGAGGGAAATTAGAACTTCTAGATTTGAATGTTGGAAACTCAGATTCATATCACTAATATATCCTTCTCTGGCCATCATACTTCCAACTTCCCTGCAGGCATGGCACTTCTCTCTCTGCCACATGAACCCTTTATAGATACATAGGACACATGTGTCCTGTTGACTCTGTTTCTCTAGAGAATCCTGACTGATACAGCTGTGGTTCTGAGGGCTCCCTCATATCAAAAACAAAGCAAAGAGAGAAAAAAATGCATACATTTCAAGACCCCAGTGACTCCCTAAAAACATGTATAATACTCACCCTATATTAATTTATAAAGTAGGCATGGTAAAATTAACAATTAAAAATAAAACAACATTAAATAATATATTTAAACTAAAATTATGTCAGTCTTTCTATTTTCCCTTCTTTCTTCCACCTTATTGTATTGCTTTGTACTACATTTTCAGACATAGAAAATCAAATGACAGCAAAAGTCATACACATACATATACAGTATACTTAAATATATATGTAGTAAACATGTGAGAATCTTGTGAAAGAACCATCACCTTCTCTTATTAAGTTATAAGAGCTTATAATTTAGTTAGCCCAGATAATAGCTCGATTTTCAGTTTTTCCAAAATAACTTCTAGAATTGTAGTTTAATGCTGGAGGCCTGCCCCTTATGCACTCTGTGTGTGTGTGTGTGTGTGTGTGTGTTTATACTTACATTTGTGAGAAAGTCAGAGAGTGAGAGGAGAAAGAAGAAGGTGGTGGGGAGGGAGAGGGAGAGGGAAAGGGAGTACATATGCTTCAAATCTCCCCGGGAATTCTACCCTATGACAAAGGTTAAAAACCACCGCCTTGGAGCAACTACAGAGCACTGGGGCAGTTTTGAAAGGTTTTGTAAATAGTAGATTTACAATACAATAGTAGAGTATGGTTTTATTATGTAAGTAAAAAAAGACAAGATTAGGTCAAGAACCTAAGAGAAGTGGAGAATGGATTATGTTCAGAGCTGCACTGGAGCTTTTAACCAAGATCAATTTTAAAATATTAAGAAACCCATGATCCAGACCTTGTTTCCTCGAGGCACTCAATAAGTAATAATTAAATTACATTGTAATTGGGTTGAAACAATCTTAATAGAAAAATGTTAAGTGGCACGGATAAGTTTTGTACTTACCACTGGGTCTGTTTAATCCTGTCTTTTCTAACACTAAGAAGCACTGAGCCCCAGAGATCATTCTATCCACTCTCCCTCCCCCTACACATCATCCTTCCAATAACTCAAGAATGGAAACATACTATTAGCAACTTATGCTTCTCATTCTATGCAGACTAAATGCCACCCTAAGCCAGTGCATTAAAAGAAGGGTGGTAAGATGGTTCAGTGGGTAAAATTATCTGCCACCAATTCCCATGGCCTGGGTTTGATCCCCTGAGACCTCACATGGTAGAAGGTGCTTTGTAATTGATGTTCAAGATATGTACTCTCAGCATCCTGCTCCAGTTGCCATGCCAGCTGCTTGTTAACACTCCTCCACTCTGCCATCACGGACACCTACCCCTTATCAGCCCAAAATAAACTCTTTAAGTTTCCTCGATCAGGACATGTCATCACAGCAACAGAATAGTAACTGATACAATAGCTTTAGGTGAAAATAATTCATAATGGATACTGGCCTCATTTACAGAATCTCCAGACAACATGTAGATTCTGACCTTGAAAAAATATTGAAGCAGGAACAGTGTGTCTTTGGTACCACCATCCTTAAGTCATAAATTCATTTATCTATCTACATATTCATTCACCAAATACCATGGCCACACTATGTAGCAGACACAGACCTGAACAGGCTGTTATCTGTCATGGAGTTCAGGGAACATCATTAGCAACAAATAAGTAGACAAAAAGATTTAAACAACAACAAAAAAAACCTAGTTTCTAAATAAGTAACTGAAAAGAAACCAGCCTTAAAGACCCACAAGAAGAGTACTACATGTGGAAAATTCAAAAACAGGCTAAAGAACATGGTAGTCATTACAAGATTGTACAGAGCCATAGTAGGTCATAAAACAAATATCACAGGTACAAAAAAATGGGTATGAGCCTTCTTATCTGCTCCCAAGTGCGAGAGGTTTGGAACCAAGAACACCTTCTCTGACCTCAACTTAAGCTTGTCTTTTATGTAGCTCCTCAGTGGACTGAGCCCTGCTTTATATAAAAGTCATGTATGTAGGGATAGGCAAGTGCATATCTATATTTTTGAGAGGAAATTGCTAGCATAATTTACACTTTTAAATAAAATCTATTGCCTTTTTCTCCTACAGCTATAAACTTAATTTTTAACAAAAGCAATATGTAGCAGGCTTTTTTTTGGACTGCCAGCCCCCAGATTATGACATAGAGACTTATTTAATTATAAAAACTCAGTCTTAGCTTAGGCTTGTTTCTAACAAGTTCTTATAACTTAATGTATTTTTGTTAATCTATGTGTTGCCGTGTGGTTCATAGCTTTTACCTCTTCTTCTGCATGTCCTGTTTCCTCTACATCCAGCTGGCAACTCCACCTTTCTTTTTCCCCCAAATCTTTCTGTCTCTAGAAGTTTGACCTAAGCTATTCCTGCTTAGCTATTGGTCATTCAGCTCTTTATTAAACCAATCATGTGATACGTCTTCACACAGTATAAAGGAATATTCCACAACATTTCCTCCTTTTGTCTAAATAAACAGGAAAGATTTTGACTCTAACATAATAAAATTATAAACAATAAGAACAATTCAGTCTATTTATATTTGGAATATTCAGAGAAAATCCTCTATTATCTACCTTATCTTGATGAATTTGAAATTTTATACCTAAACCATTTTATACCATAATTTATATTACCATTTTAAACTATCTTTTTAGACCTCAAAATAGTTTTCTAAACAATTTAAACTTTTATGTCTTATACATCATACATTTTTATACCTCCTTTGTGAGTTTCTGTTTTGAATTTTGTAACAAAGAAAACTGTAACTGTTAGTTCCACACGTGAGAGCAAGTACACACTAACAAGACCACACACTAGAGTTTATTTAAGAGAAGAGTCACAGGCAGTTGAAGAGACAGAGGAGCAGGACAGAAGTCTGAGAGGGGACAGAAAAAAAAGGACTGGAGCACATGCTTGCAGTGGCTTTTAAGGGTAGGGGCGTGCATGGGTATGCATCATGGGTCCAGGGAGGTGCTTCTGTACTCAGTGCAGTGGGGTTTACGTAACCACGCCCAAGGGCGTGCCGCTGTGCAAGGTGCATCCCACCTGAGCCAAGTAGGCTCAGCTACGTGGAATGCCAGAAATCCTTACAGTAACTATATCTCATCTTTAACTCCATCAGAGACTTAAGAAGGATATAATAAATATTACCTAAATAAGCAGGAAGTGCAGAGCAAGCAAGTTTCAAAATTATAGAAATGACAGAAATACCTGGCTTCCTGGATAGTCACTCGTTTTCTCCATAATGTTGGGGCATCCATCTTCAGCCTATGGGTCTAGACTATCTGACAGAATTTTCTGTGAAGCAGATTTTTGAAGGACTATCCTATCCTGTCTTGTCAAAGTTGCTTTCTTTCATATCTTGTTTGTCCATTTTGGACAGCATACTGTCAGCAGTTGAAGCAAGAGAAGTTTCTTGCCCAAATGACTACCTTTTGCCACAAACAAAGCAAACTCAGTATAGAGGATTTGCATATCATTCTTTTTTAAAGTGAATTGGTTGTGCTGCCAGGAGTAGACATGTCTCACTGTCATGAAAATCCTTATGTTTTTAAAACATTTTAAAGGCTATATTCTGCAGGTCTTTGAAGTGTCTGAAAATCACCTATCTAAACTATATTTCTGCATGACCTTAAAAACATACTTAACATGAATATAAGTTTGATTGTTTAGATGACTATTAATCTGTATTTCTTTATTATCCTAAATAGCTTTCAAATATTAAAACTTTACATTAACTTTTTTTAATGAGCTGCATAGGTATTGTACTTTGTGCATTGTATGTAAAATATTTTAGACTAGTGGTTCCTCAAAAGTAAACTCAATAATCCATACATTTGTCCCATTATTTCTATACTATATTCCTCACTTTTCCCTTCAAAAAGAGATTCCTGAACCTGATCTTTGTTTAGCATTTTTACTGACCATGACCAATAACAGCTTGTAACCAACCTCTCTAAACAATGACAAATGCCCATAACCCACCAAATGACCAAAAATCATCTATCCCACCTCTTGGGAATGTGGAAGTCATCCTCTCTAGACATCTTAGGGTGATGGCATCTTTACGGGACCCTGAGAAGATTGAGATAATGGTCAAGTCCTGGAACAGCTAATTATAACATTAGTTGTCTAGTCTCTATTGAATGAAAAACACAACGCTTGTCTGCAGTCCTGGCCAAAAATAGTCTATGAGGCTGGACTACCTCAGCCAGTAGCCTTACATCTGTTCTGGATGCAGAACTCTGAGGAGACTTCAACAGAAGCACTCTGTGAGGCTTGATCACCTGGGCTACTCATTTTCATTGATACCTGATCCCTTACTCTGAAAGCACACAAACTTTCAAAGGTAACATACATATCTGCATTAACACAAGTATGTACTGTGTAATTTACAAAAGCAAGCCAAAGATAATTTTTTGTTTTGTTTGAGCAGGTAAAATATATGTCACCTGTCTTGTAGTTTTTCTAGGTTTATTTCTTTATGTCTGTAGCCAGGATTTATAGGAGGTCTCCCCCAATCAAACATAATTGTCTTTAAGCTTGAATGAATCCACAGCCTTTCATTTCCTGTGAAAACAAAAGCATAGCCTCACCCCCAACATAATACATTCTTTGGATTTCATTTTAAAGTTAAGGTATTCCTAAATTATCAAGGCTGGTTTACTTCAGCAGTCCCTCTTACAATCCCATGTCTTTCAGAAGCTGTGGTTCACTCAGCAGCACTCAAAAAATTTAAAGTCAACCAGAATCTATATAGGATCCAGACTCTCTATATTTCATCTTTATGTGGCTTGTCCTTTTATATTATTTTATTTTCTCTTTAAAGATTTTATCTTATTATTTATAAACTTTATTTTTTATAACTATCCATACCTATTTTCTTTTTAGGTCTATGTGCATTTTTAAACACACTGTAACTTGTTTTGAGGGTTTTTTTTCCCAACTAGATCTGTCTTTACTGAGCACCTGTAGCATTTTCTGACTTTGTGAGACAAAAGCTAGCTATGTCAGATGCCACTCAGCTACCATTAGTGCGTGATATCAGCTGGAGCCGCGTCTCCATATGCTGCCTAGCCTATTCGAAAGAAGCCATATTTGACTGTGATCAGAAATTTTTACAGATTTCTTAGTCCTTGTGTGGATATATGTGGCTGGATGTTGGGTGTTATGTGTAGCAGGCTTCTTTAGACCACCAGCACCCATGTCATGACATAGAGACTTATTATTAATTATGAAAGCTTGGCCATAACTTAAACTAACCCATTTTTTAATCATCTGTGTGCTGCCACGTGGCTAATGGCTGTTACCTCTCCTCCTGCATGCCCTGCTTCCCTTCAGTCTAGCTAGTGTCTTTGCATATCTTCTTCCCCAAGACCTTTCTGTCCCCAGTTCTGCCTAACCTCTTCCCGCCTAGCTATTGGTCATTCAGCTTTTTATTAAACTAATTACAGTGATACATCTTCACACAGTGTAAAGAAATATTCCATAAGAGCGATATAGATTATTCTTGAAGATTATATGTCCTGAGCTCAAACCTCCCTAAGCAATGCTCAAAACTAGCAAACGACGGGGACCCAGACACATTCTCCCTCCAAACAAATAAAACAGGGCCCTGCCTTTATCTTGGACTTTTAGACTCCAAACTGCAAGACAACACATTTCCGTCATTTAAGCTGCATAACCTGTGGTACTTTGTTATGAGATCCTGAGCAAACTAACTCAAACTATTTTATTTGAAATTTTAGGACAAAGGGAAAAAGCAATTTTCTATTCAACAATTATGTTAAAATAAAATGTTGCCAGAACTGGAGAGATAATTCAGTGGAGGGCACTGGGTACTCTTCCAGAGGAACTGTATTTACTAAGTCACAGAGTGACTAACAACGATCTGTAGCAACTCTTGTTCCAGGATATCTGATGCTCTCTTCTGGCCTCCAGGGGAACTGCACACATGTGGCACTGACATATGCAGGCAAAATATCCCTGCACATAAGATAAAAATAAGTGTTTCTTTAAAAAAAAAAAATAAGTTTAAAGTATAGAGGGCCTTGTAACTGTTTCTCAAACTTTCAGATAACACTGTTGGTAAAAGCTAAGGTTTTGATGTGGCTCCACTGGTAATATATTTTCCTAGCATGCATGAACCTCTGAGTTCACATAAAGCCAGATGTGGTGGTATGTGATCATCATCCCAGCACTCAGGATGTAAAGGTTGGAAATCAGAAGTGCAAGTTCGTCCTTAGCTTCATAGCCAGTTTGAGGAGAGCCTGGATTACAGATGCCATGCCTAAAGCAATTAAATTCTTAACATAATTTGAAAATATATGTTGTAGTCCATCTTGGAGTTTATGCAGATTTGGTATTTGTGGTAAGAGGCTATTCTTCTGTCACACAGTACACCTGAGAGGCACTGCTCTAGCTTCACAGATCCACACAGGAGTAGAAAAGAAAAGTTTAGGCACATGCCAAACCTGTTAGCCCAGGGTGAGATCTCCATTCACCTAGGTATAAGCCTGGGTGGATATGCATTCAGTGCCCTCCCTGTGGTCTCTGCCTAATGAAGCCCAGATACAATACTGCAACAGTCTGGGCAGTTCTGTCCTCCTAGGCCTAAAGCCCTAGGAAACTGATCGGTTTGTCAGGACAGAACCAGGAAGAGCTCACCTTCAACCAGTTAGGCCTTAGTCCTAGTATGTAATGATGGGAGGCAATTTTATTTCTCCCCAGAATAAATATCCTGAATATTATTGGTTTCTATTAACTGCCATAATCAACTACCATATATAAATAATAACAGAAACGACATCATCTCTTGATTCTGGAAGTCATATTTCCAAAATCAAAACTTTGGGAGTTGCTTCTTTCTGAGGGCTGTAAAGGAGAATCTGTTCTGCCTTCTACACAGTTCCATAATTGTGAGAGGCATGTCATCTATCTCTGCCAATTCAGTCCTGCCTTTTCACATGGTATCTTTCCTATATGATTGTATCTATAGCCACATATTCCCTTTTAATAAGAACATAAGTCAAATTGATTCAAGGACAACTTTCATGACTTCATTCTAAATTGATCATCTATTTTTAAATAAGGCTTCATTCACAAATATAGAGGTTGGGACTTTAATGTATTTGGGGAGGTAAAAGAGGCAACTGAGCCCATGACAGATGTCAATTTGTCCATCCATACTCTGAGGGACTTCATGGTTCTGGATCAGAACTTAATCCAGCAGGCCCAACACTAAACCACTCTAAATCTACTAAAGAGATAGTTTTTCCACATGTGCTCCCTGTTAGCAATGTTATGCTCAGATCACATGTCCAACTGTCTGTGTCTCCAAGAGAAATTAGCCACTAAGTTTTTGTCCTTGGTCACTCCTTAGAACCATGGCATTATTCTCATGCCATGAATGGATAGATTGTTCGTTGTAATGTCTTAGATGTTCTGTTTCTTTTTTTGAGCAACTTTTGGTACAATGTGTTTTTCCAGAAAATTGACATTTATTCTGTTTTCATAATTACAGCATATACTTCTTCAGCATGTTCTGCTGAGATTTTTAAAATACTTGCCATATGTGGGTTATGCTGCTTTTATTTAATTTTTGTGACATCAATCTTCCTTCTTACCAACAGTCAATTTTGTTAACTATTTTAATTAGATTATGATCTGTGTTTTTTCTCTCTGCTACATAGTTTTTATTTTTCATGTTCTGTTTTTGTGTATATTATTATCATCTTTCTAGTTTCTTTGGTTTACTATATTGTTCCTTTCTAACTTTATGAGATTAATATTTGGAACATTCTTTTTAAAATTTCTATTATTTTAAAATTGTACTTTAAAGTATTTTTATTTTCTAATAATGAACATACTCCAGTTTAAGATGTAATATGTTACTTTGAAATAAAGATATATGTTAGCCTATAATCCAAACACTTGTGAGACTGAGGAAGGAGAATTATGAGTTTGAGATCAAACCAAGTTATATAGCAAGATGCTGTTTCAATGTGTTCCCAGAGACACCCCCGAACCAAACATCACAGGGTATTGCCAAGGCTGCTGGTTACTCTACACAGCCTTCATGGTAAGGCCCTCTCACTGAAGACAGAAGCTTCTCAGGTCACTGAACATGGAGAAATAGAGTTAGTGCTCGGTTGGAAGCTTTGTCCCTACTAACCAACATCCATAGTACTATGGAAGGTACTTTGTACTATTCTCTAATAATATCACTCAGCTGCAAACCCTGAGACCTGCAACAGAAACTTCCTGGTGCAATAGTGGCACAAATGTTAGGAGAGTAACCAGCTACATTTTAATTGGATTTAAGGCTGCCTCCATGATACGCTTCCCATGACTGACACTGATCGAGTGGCCAAGAGCCTGACAATAGAGAGGAAAAAGGCTACAAGTATCAGTCTGCTAAAGAAATATAGCAATAAAATGACTCCTGATGAAATGTTACCGTGTCCATATGTCTGAGCACTGGTCAACCCTCATTAGAGAAGCTGCTTCTTGAAATAGATGGCGATTAAGAAAGAGATCCTCAATGGAATAGGCAGAGAGTGAAAGACTTTGGAGCACGCACTCCTAAATGAGATTCTTTGTTAAGCCCCTTCTCTCAAGGCTCATGGATCTATGTGGAAGAAGAGGCCAAAAGTTTTAAGAACCCGAAGTAGCAAATGACTCCAAGGAAGCAGTATCCTCCAGACACAACAGGACTGATGCATATATGAGCTCACAGAGACTGTGATATCATATATAAGACTTACACAGGTTCAATCCAGATAAAATCTCAGCACTGGAAAGAGGGGGTGGACACAATGTCTCACCCCTAACCAATAAGCTATTTGCAACTGATACCTCCTGGTAAAGGAAAAATCAGTTTTCTTTCTTTCTTTTTTTTTTTTTTTTTAAAAAAATCTGTTTTCTACAGTGAAGTGTCACCGAGTATATCAACCACACCTCAGGGTAGACCCCATGCCCAGGGATAGTTGACCAACACAAAACAAACTCCATGTTTTCCTGTTTGATTTTTGCTTGGGTATTTATTGATTTTTCTTTTCATTTTAGTTTGTATTTTTTGTATTTTTGTTTGTTTGTGTTTCTTGTGTTTATTTTTCCAGAAAGAAAAAAGAAAACATGATATAGTGTAGGTAGGGAAGTAGGGAGGACCTGGGAAGAGCTGGGGGAGGGGAAAGAATATGATCCAAATATAATGTAGGAATAAATTAAATGACTTTTTAATTAAAAAAGTAAACCAAATATTTTAAAATTATTTTGTTTCAGAAATAAAGAAAAGAAAAATTGAGGGAGAAAAGAAAAAAACCAACATTTTTAATTGTATCATCCAGACTTGAACAACCACAAATGAAAAAAGGGAGGGAGAAAAGAGGGAGGGAAGAAGGGAGGGAGGAAGGAAGAAGAAAGGAAGGAAGTGTTGATCTTCTTACTTATCTGCATAGGTGACTAACATCCTCCAGCTGCTGGACCTTCAGGCTCTACCACATATGTTGAGCAGGACCACCTATCCAATACCTCCTGACACCACGGAAAAATAGCTCAACCCACAGAACTTTGACTTCTGTGTACTACTGGTATAGATGATCCTAAATGGGTATGCACTAGTATCAAAACCTCTCAGGATTTAAGCTCAAAAATGAATCCCCAGGAATGAGATAAGAGGTGGAAGATGTGGATCAAACAGGAACAGGCAGCATGATCCTGTCTAGTTGTGCATATGAAACATTAGAGCCCACCCAGAGCTATTTGTTGGTCAAAATAATATGTTGACCAAAGTCCTGGAGACATCAAAACTAGGAGCTCTGAAGTGTATGTGAGACGTGTTCAGAACTATGGATGTTATCCTTGGGTCTCTGCAGTAGAGTAAAGCAGTGCCTGGGGCCTAGGAAGAGCACAGCTGCCCTAACTGTCCATGTCTTTTCAGGTCAGCATTGTCCTGTTGCTACAAATTGAACTTTTCAGAATGTGGAGGATTCAAAGCAATAGTAACCCTACATGAAGCAGAGGAGGGACATGTTGAAGTCCTCCCAGCTTGTGTCAAAACCAGAAACAACCAGAAGGGATATACACATATAAAGAAGAGGAGGATCCCAACTACAACAAAGATGGAAATATTTTGATATTAATTTATAGATTCGTTATAATCCTCATCACCACTGTAGTGGAAAAAATAAAAAAGATCTTCAAATGATTCCAAATTTTAGCTAGGGAAAAAAAATGAATGAGGTTAGGGCTTTTTAATGAAAAAGTCATCTGAAGAAAATAGACTTTTCAGCTCTTGAAAATATATTCAATTATATTTAGATTTGCACAAGAAAAATATATTATGGAAGATCAATGTTCAAAATAGCCAAAAATAAGCAAGATGATTTTTTTGTATTTTTTTAAAGAATGTATCTGTTGTTTATGAAGATATTAAAATTTAAGTTTGCTCCTCCTGAAGGCTATGTAGGGAAGAACTATTCCAGACCTCTCCATGGTTTATAGATGGCCATTTTAATGCTTACTGGACATTCTTCCTGTCTTACAGTTGTGTCCAAACTGCACCTTAGAAAGTAGTGTTTATGTGTGTGTCTAGGAGGTTCTTGAACCTTCTGAGCCAGAGTTCAGGAGTTTTGGGGGGTACTTGCCCAGCTTTGCATATGGATTCTGGGTCCAAACTTTATTACTTGCTTGCTCCCAAATTTCACCTTTGAAAAAGGGTATCAGCCTCTTGGACTATGACCCATCACAATAATCATATGTTAACTCCATGATCTCTGTAAAAACTCTATCTCCAAATGTGGCCATATTCTAAGAGCTTGGAGGTAAGTGAGAAATTTAAGAGATAAATATGGGGCCTGGGGATACTGTTCTACCTATGGTAGACAGGTGTTGATAGGCACTACTGGTGTTGTCTGGTTAAGCTCATTGGACTTTCTCTCTGAACTGAAACCTGCTTCACAGCACATTTCCCAGGAGTCACCACTACTACAACTTTTTCTACTACTTTTGAAGTTTTGATTCTGTGAGGTTTTGAAAAATGTAAATGTCTTTATTTTTTTTAAAAAAAAAAAAAAGCATAGTCATGTGTATGGCAAGCACTATAGGATTGGCATTCACTCTAAATCTCTCAAAACAAAAAAGTAGATTCATCAAGACCACAAAATAGCCACTGAAGTCATGGGCAGACGCCAGTGCAAAAATATATATAATAATGGAAAGAACAACAAGATAACTCCAGAAGAAAGTGGCAGTCCAACAACTACAAGGCCTGAACTGAGCAATGAAGAGGAAACAGAAGGAAGCAAAACCAAAAATTCCTTTTTGATGATCATTGAAGCTCTCAAAGAAAATATGAAAAAAAATGCCTTCAAGAAATAGAAGAAAAAAACAAACAAAAAATTGGAAGAGATGAACAAATCTATGAAAGAAACATGCCAGGAACTAAAAACTGAAATAGAAGCAATAAAAAAGGCACAAAATGAGGCAAAGATGGAAATAGAAAACCTGAAGAAAAAAGCTGGAACCACAGACACAAGCATAACCAGCAGAGTTCAAGAGATGGAAGATAGAATCTCCGAAGTGGAAAACTCAGTAGCTCAAATAGATATATTGGTCAAAGAAAATACTAGAACCAAAAAAGCCATAATTAAAATGTTCAGGAAATCTGGGACACCATGAAAAGACCTAACCAGAGAATAATAGGAATAGAAGAAGGAGAAGAATACCAGCTCAAAGGCACAGATAATGATTTCAATAAAATCATAGAAGAAAATTTCTCTAACCTGAAGAAGGAAATGCCTATAAAGATACAAGAAGCTGGGGCTGGAGAGATGGCTCAGCAGTTAAGAGCACCGTCTGCTCTTCCAGAGGACCCGGGTTCGATTCCCAGCACCCACATGGCAGCTAACAACTGTCTGTAGTTCCAGTTCCAGGCAAACACCAAGGCAAATAAATAAATAAATAAATAATAAATAAAGTTTAAAAAAAAAGATACAAGAAGCTTACAGAACACCAAATAGATATGACCCCCCAAAAAAAGTCAGCACACCACATCATAATCAAGCCACAAAACATACAGAACAAAGAAAAAAAAATTAAGAGCTGCTAAAGAAAAGGGACAACTTACATATAAAGGCAGACCCATCAGAATAACCTGATTATTCAATGGAAATGATGAAAGCTAGAAGGGCTTGGTCAGAAGTTATACAGATGCTAAAAGAGCATGGATGCCAAACTAGAATATTATACCCTGCAAAATTATCAATCACCATAGACAGAGTAAACAAGGTATTTCATGACAAAGTCAGACTGAAACAATATCTATCTACCAATCCAGTGTTACGAAGAGTATTAGAGGGAAAACTCCAACCTAAGGACCCCAGATGCACCCATGAAACCACAAACAATCAATAATTTCACAGAAGAATATTCCAGAGAAAGGAAATACAAACAAGTTACCACCAAAAAAATGGCAGGAAATATATCAATCAGTGGTCACTAATATCACTTAATATCAATGGACTGAACTCTCCTTTAAAACGTCACACACTAACAAGATGGATACAACAACAGAAGCCATCCTTCTGTTGCCTAAAAGAAACACACCTCAACCACAAACACAGACACAGGCTTAGAATAAAGGGTTGGGAAAAGATTTTCCAGTCAAATGGTCCTAAGAAACAAGCGGGGGTTGCCATCCTAATTTCTAACAAAATAGTCTTTAAGCTACAAGCAATTAAAAGGGACCAAGATGGTCATTACTTATTTATCACAGGAAAAATTGGTCAAGAGGATATTTCAATACTGAATATTTATGCCTCTAATATATGGGCACCTACCTATGTAAAAGATACACTGCTAAAGTTTGAATCCCACATCAATTCTTACATCCTAATAGTGGGAGACTTCAATACCCCACTTTCAACCCTGGATAGGTCAACCAGACAGAGACTCAACAGAGAAATAAGGAGTCTAAAAGAGGTTATGATGCAAATGGATTTAATAGATATCTAGAGAAGCTTCCACCCAAAGGCAAAGGAATATACATATTTCTCAGCTCCTCATGGAACTTTCTCCAAAACTGACCACATAATTGGTCATAAAGCAAATATCAATAAATACAAAAAATGAAAATAATCCCTTGTAACATATTGGAGCACCAGGGCCTAAAGTTAGAGTTCAACAACATCAAAACCCAAAGAAAGCCTACCAACTCATGGAAACTAAACATCACTCAACTGAACGATCTCTGGGTTAAGGAAGAAATTAAGAAAGAAATCAAAGTCTTCCTAGAATTTAATGAAAATCAATCCACAACATATCCAAACTTGTGGGACACAATGAAAGCAGTCTTAAGAGGAAAATTCATAGCGCTACATGCCTACATGAAAAACCTAGAGAAATCTCACACTAGAGATCTAACAGCTAAGCTGAAAGCCTTAGAACAATTAGAAGTGAACTCACCTAGAAGGAGTAGACGACAGGAAATAATCGAACTTAGAGCTGAAATCAATACAATTGAAACAAAAAGAACAATTCAAAGAATCAATGAATCTAAGAGTTGGTTCTTTGAGAAAGTCAACAAGATAGATAAGCCCTTAGCCAAACTAATCAAAAAACAGAGAGTGGTCAAATCAACAAAATAAGAAATGAAAAGGGAGACATAGCAACAGACCCCCAGGAAATACAGAGAATTATCAGATCATACTTTGAAAATCTGTATTCCACAAAAATGGAAAACCTCGATGAAATGGACAGTTTTCTGGACAGGTACCATCTACCAAAATTAAATGAAGATCAGATTAGTTACCTAAACAGGCCTATAACCCTTAAGGAAATTGAAGCTGTTATTAAAAGCCTCCCCAAAAATAAAAGCCAACACTCCTTTATGGTTAAAGCCCTGGAGGGATCAGGAATACAGGGAGAATACCTAAATATAATAAAGGCGATTTACAAGAAGCCCACAGCTAGTATCAAACTTAATGGAGAAAAACTCAAAGCAATCCCACTAAAATCAAGAACTAGACAAGGATGTCCTCTCTCCCCTTATCTATTCAATATAGTTCTCGAAGTTTTAGCTAAAGCAATAAGAGAACAAAAGGAGATTAAGGGGATACAAATTGGAAAAGAAGAAGTGAAGCTATCTCTATTTGCAGATGATATGATTGTATACATAAGTGACCCACAAAATTCTTCTAAGGAACAGTTATGGCTAATAATCACCTTCAGCAATGTAGCAGGATACAAGATTAACTCAAAGAAATCATATCCCTTCTATACACTAAAGATAGAAGATCTGAAAAAGAAATAAGGGAAACATTACCCTTCATTATAGCAGCAAATAGTATTAAATACCTTGGAGTAACTATAACCAAGGAAGTAACAGACCTATTTGACAAAAATTTTAAATCACTGAAGAAAGAAATTGAAGAGAATATCAGAAAATGGAAAGCTCTCCCATGTTCCTGGATAGGTAGGATCAACATAGTAAAAATGGCAATTCTACCAAAGGCAGCCTACAGATTCAATACACTGCCCATCAAAATCCCAACACAATATTTTTTGGAACTTGAAAGAACAATACTCAATTTCATTTCGAATAACAGGAAAGCCAGGATAGCCAAAACAATTTTACTCAACAAAAGAACCTCAGGAGGCATCACCATCCCTGACTTCAAGTTATACTATAGAGCTACAGTAATAAAAACAGCCTGGTACTGGCATAAAAACAGACTTGTGGATCAATGGAATAGAATTGAGGATCCAGACATTAACCCAAAAACCTATGAACACCTGATCTTTGACAAAGAGGCCAAAAATATTCAATGGAAAAAAGATAGTATATTTAACAAATGGTGTTGGCACAGCTGGATGGAAGTGTGTAGAAAAATGCAAATAGATCCGAGCCTGTCACCTTGCACAAAACTCAAATCCACGTGGATCAAAGACCTCAACATAAACCCAGCCACTTTAAACTTGATAGAAAAGAAAGTGGGAAATACATTTCTACAAATTGGCAAAGGCAACCACTTCCTAAATATAACACCAGTGGCACAGACACTAAGAACAACAATCAATAAGTGGGATCTCCTGAAGCTAAGAAGCTTCTGTAAAGCCTAGGACACTGTCAATAGGACAATACGCCAGCCTACAGAATGGGAAAAGATTTTCACCAACCCTACAAGTGATAGAGGACTGATCTCTAAGATATATAAAGAACTCAAGAATCTAGAGCCCAAAACCTTGAATAACCCAATCAAAAAATGGGGTTCAGGTCTAAAAAGGGAATTCTCAGCAGAAGAATTACGAATGGCTGAAAGGCACCTGAAAAAGTGCTCATCATCTTTAGCCATCACAGAAATGCAAATCAAAACAACTTTGAGATATCACCTGACGCCTGTCAGATTGGCTAAGATAAAAGTCACAGATGACAGCCTATGCTGGAGAGGATGCGGAGCAAGGGGAACAGTCCTCCATTGTTGGTGGGAGTGTAAGCTTGTTCAGCCACTCTAGAATGCAGTATGGTGGTTTCCCAGAAAACTGAGATCAATCTCCCCAAGGACCCAGCAATACCACTTCTGGGTGTATACCCTAAAGGTGCACAGTCACACTCCAAAGGCATTAGCTCAACTATGTTCGTAGCAGCGTTATTTGTAATAGCAAGAACCTGGAAACAACCTAGATGTCCCTCAACTGAAGAATGGATTAACAAACTGGTACATTTACACAATGGAGTACTACTCAGCAGTAAGAAAAAATGATATCCTAAAATTTGCAGGCAAATGGATGGATTTGGAGAATATCCTACTGAGTGAGGTATCACAAACTCAGAAAGATAAGCAGGGAATGTACTCACTCATTAGTGGACTCTAAACAAACAAACAAACAAACAAGAAAAAAGCAAAGCAAGCCCAAGCTGGAAACCACAACCACTGAACAGCTTGGGATCAGAAACACCCTGGACTGATGCCCAGGGATGGGATGGGGATTTGTGGAGAAAAAAGAATGACCTGATGTGGTGGGAGGGGGTAGGGACCTTGAATAAGAATATACAAGGTTAGAAAGTGTGACTTCTTTGTTAATAATAATAATAATAATAATAAAAGGAAAAAAAAAGAAAATTGAGAGTTTAAAAAGATTGTTTAAGAGGAATCCAGAGTACACTATGGTTTTTCCAAGATTTTTAACTTGGACAAATATTTGTTTTTTCCTACTCTCAAAAAGGTATAAAACTTATGATAGTTTCTATACAGACACACCATGATTTTTCATTAGGAGACTTGTCATATTATTTCAGCTATAGGCAATTGAGTGCAGACTCCTGTTCTGATCATACTACCAACATTCCTCTTTCCCCATTTTAAGTTTGGTCTCACCAGATTATTCCTTTAAAAATAACCGGCACTGTACAAGGTCCCCACTAGATTTCCTTGGACTCAGCCTTTCTTCTTTTGATCACAGTAATTTCGGTACTGTTACTTCGTGGCTTATCACTGTTGGCCTTTGTACTCATTCATCATATTAATTTCTTCACTGTAAACAGGACCCTTCTCTGTTGGCTCTAACAGGAGAACTCCAGGTCCTACTTGACCTGAAATCTCTGTTCGTCTCAAAGCTATGATTTCTCTCTGTGTGCAAGGACCTGAAGTAGTCTCCCATGGGAGTATTCCTTTGCTTCAGGGCCAAAAACCAGTCATTTCTTCTGTCCCTCTTCATCCTTTTTGAAGGGCTATCTGATATCTGGCTGATTATCTATGGCCACTATGCATTATAGCTCTCAAGGTTCTACCGTCTTCCTCAACGATGAGTTTCTTCTCACTCCACCCTATAAAGAGCCTTCTGCATCATCCCTGTGGTCTTTGGTGATGGAGATCAAGTCCCTTTCTGTAGTTGCTCCCTAGGTCCCTTTGAAAAGGTCTTCCTTGTTATGTTGCTTCCTTGTTATGTGATGAAAAGAGACAAAAAGATCAGTACTTAACATACAGACCTTTCAGCCAGGCCTCTAGTTCCTTTTCCTGCAGAAAGCCCTTTCTATAACTAAAAACTTTTACCTTGCCATATTTTGATTTCTTGAATATGGGTTATGCATTTTATCACCATAGTGTCATTGACTGTATGATATAACTTTTAATAGATTAATATACTTACAGTATATCAAAAGAGGCCATTCTGCTCCTTATGCATTTAAGTTAAATTGTAAAATGTAGACTTGAACTTCCAAGCTAATAGTAAACACTATTCTCCCATTATTTCATCATAAGAGATTTATAAGTGATCTGATAATATATTGGCATGCACCTATATGAATGTAATTTTTCCCAAAATAAACTCTTTAAAAATTTAAACAAAAGTTCAGTCAGTTCATTAAAAATGCATGAGGAGGCTAAGAATAAAAGGGACAGTTTACATTTAATGAACACTTACTATGTACCATGATCTATGCTAAGCATTTTACCAACATTATCTCACTTAGACCCTTAATGACCCTAAGAGGCTAATATACAACAGTAATTGCCAGTAAGCTAGCTGAAGCTCAGAGAAGCTAAATAACCTTAGAGTCCCAGAGCTAAGTCATGGCAGTGTTTGATTCAAACAGTTGTGAAATCACAGTGTCTCTCAAAACTAGAAAAGAATGAAAATGTGTTTATGTGTGTGCAGGGTGGGGGACAGATCAGACACACATAATAACAAACTGCAAAATTTCACCAGAACAGTCTGTAGGGAAGAAACACTCATTCTAGGTTCAAAACGCATACCGTAATCTTAAAAATATGCTGGTATTTTTGTTATTTATAACCTATCATTTATATGGTCTCCCAGGGTTACAAAAGAAGTTCTCAAGACACAGTACTGAGCATCAGATAGGTCTTGGCTATTTAAATATGGTCTGTGAGAAACCAAAAACAAATGAGCCAGATACTTAAATCTAAATCATGTGTTAACGGTAGGTAGGGTATCCAGAAGTCAAATTAAAGTTTTCCATCTTTCCAAATTGCCATGTGATGTATTGCAACTCCAGAGGAACCAATGGGCACCACTTTGCACAGATCTCATTTTAAAGTGGAGAGGGATGTTAATGATAACCGCAGTTGTGAGTCATTCCTGCAGAAGTAGTATCAATGGTAGTGCTGGTTGGGATGTAGAGCATCACAGTGACAATGTAGAGAGGGTGTCACAGTGATAAAAGCAGATCACAGCACGCTCATCTTGTACTTTTGCTGCTTATCTAAAAGGAAGCAAACAACTTCTGCTTGGCCCAATCAGAAAGATTCAGGAGGCCTCAGTTTTCTTTAAACTTGATGTAAGGTGGTAGGGTCTCTTTAATCTCTTTCCCATTTTCTGGCTTTGGTCCATACTGACCCTTTAGGATTGCATCCACGTCTTTGCTGAAGGTCTTAACGACATCAACTACTGTATACTGGCATTCATAAAAGTTCCCTTTGCAAATGCAAAGGGAATCTGGAAGAGATGGTTTGGGGGAGCTTCCTAGGACTTTAAGACCTTACTATACCTCAACATCTGATAAATTAGTATCACTGAGATAGCAAAATTTATTTTGTGTGTATGTGCATGTGTGCTGATGCACATATGTCCATGCATGCATGTATGTACATGTGTACTAGTGTGTGCATGAATGTGGAGCTCAGAAGACAATCTTATGTCATTCCTTAGGCGACAGCCACCTTGGGGTTTTTGTTTTTTCGGTGCTGGGAAGTAAACCTGGGGCCTCGTGCATGCCAGAAAGAGCTCTACTACTGAACTACTACAGCCCTAGCATTTTTTTTTTTTTTAAAAAAAACCAGGTCTCTCTCTGGCCTAGAGCTTGTCAAATATGTTAGGCTGACTGGCCAACCAGGACCAGGAATTTACCTGTCTCTACCTGACTAGTGCCGAAATTATACTAACCAGTTTTTTTGGTTTTGTTTTAATATGGGTTCTGAGGATTGAACTCAAGTTCTTATGCTTGTAATGCGAAGATTTATGGGCAGAGTCGTCTCCCCAACCCCCGATCCAGTGAACTTCCTACTCAAAGAGATGTCCTCTGTTGTATACGCCATCATGGGTATTCTAGATTGTCAAATTCAACACACGGTCTATCCTGCTCCTGCGTGGAAGGACAGGAACAGTTGTTAGATTGCTGCGGCCACGCCCCTGCCTGCAGAGGCTCTGAGGAGCCTGTGACGCCTAGGTCTAGGGTGTGTCTACCTTTAAAAGCCCCAACCACGTGGGAGACCCCCTCTTTTCTCTTCTTCTCTGCCCCACCCTCTCTCTCTCTCTTCTGTCCCCTTCCCCTCCTGTTACTTTAATAAATCTAATATGGCTCTTGGCAGTGTGCTAGCGAGTTCTTCCACGCACAAAATACTAACAACAGTGACCTTTCCAAGACTCATTTACAGCTGGGGTTCTACCTGTGAGTTCTTCTGCCATGCCATGAAATTTCACAAGAAGAAGAAAGCAGAAATGAGAGCGAGAGAGACCAATTGCCCCTTGTAATACTTTGGTATTTTTTTTTCCCCTGAAACAATGTCTCAGAGTTTGTTTAGGGCTTCCTATAAGTTGAAGGCAATTAGAAGAGCAAACAGCATGTCTTCTAGATGACTAAACACATCTGTGCAGGTGAATCTGCAATAGTATCTCAGGAAGAGACCTGGTCAGGGTATGAGGCTCATATTATTCTTAGACTCCTGAAGGAACCTTGGCCCTTTAAATCTGCACAGTCATCTATACAAGTTGTCTGCCCCAGGCAAGACACTCTTCAGTCCCCACCCCGGATGCAAAAAAATTACAGAGATACGAGTTAAAAATTTAATCACTACTATCTGTTAGTGCTGCTCTGTTGTTTGTTCTGTGCTTGCCCCAAAGGCTGGAAGGCCTGAGTATGAACCCATATATGCTAAGAGAGCATAAAAGTAAAGGCAGGAGCCATCGAGAGTAGAGGACGGCAAGGCTTCTTCCAGAGAGCAGATCCAGGTCTATCAGTGGCCTGGGCTTCATCATCAGAACCCAGGTTTTCATTATTCCCTCCTGGAAGAAATTAATTCACATTATCTCATGACTACTACATATTTCAGTCCTTCCTGTGACAAATCAGAATATTTTACTGCTGTTATTTTGAGTATGAGGTGCAGGCCAGAATACTTTTTATTTATGGGCCAGCAAGGCAAATGATTGACAGTCTTGGTGATAAGAGACATTGCACATCAGACAGATATCTTTAAACTACCCATAGTGATAGGTAATGTGTTTGAACTACATCCTTTATGGAAGAAGTGAATGGGAAAGAATTGTAGGAAGTAAGGTTCCTATATTCAGAAATCCAAAGGGGAGGATTGTAACAGGCTAATTTTAGTCCACTAAAATCCATTTTTCTATTTAATTAGAACTCCCACACTGTAGGGACCATATGGCTGCCAATATATCAGATGTATCTTTTAACACCCTTACAATTAATGTTCTGTTACTAACTTCTAGCCCACAGGATACATACATGTGACTAGAAGTGATTCTGTCTCTCCAGAGTGGTAACTCCCACAATGAAGGCATGTATGCTGTGTGTGATAGGAGCTTTGGGAAAGATATGGCAGTTACTGGCGATGACAGAGCTTCATCCTGGCTCTATCTGATTCTGGATGGAACTACATCACTGTCTTACCTGCATTATTGTACACCTCAGGTAGCTTTGCTACAAGATTTCCTTGAACTCTAATATTTATGTTTTGCTATAATAACACGTAAACAAATGAAAAGTTCACAACCAGCTGAACCAAGGGCAAAATCTGGCTACAATAAAAGTAGAAATAAAATTCCCAGTTGTAACCCTTAAAATTCTTGTATTTCTTTTTTGTTTGAATGCATGTTTTCATGTGGGGGATGCATGTGTGTGCATGTGGAGACCAGAGGGTAACAAAGAGTCATTCATTCCTTTGAGACAGAATCTCTCATTGACCTGGAGTTTACCAACTAGGCTAGATTGGCTAGTTAATGGGCCCATAGATACCTTATCTCTGCCTCTCTAGTGCTGGAATCACAAGCATATGCCAGCAAACTGAGTGTGGGTTCAAACTCAGGCCTTCAAGCTTTTGGGGCAAGAAATTAACCAGCTAAGCTGTCTTCCTGGAAACTTGCATTTCTATGCCATCTTTACTTGCTACTGCTTTTCTCTATTTTTGGATCTTCATGATTTTCCACTGTTCCCTTCTCTGAAGCCACATGAATAAATGGAGAACTGAGTTGTGTTTAATACTTTCTTCATGCCTAAGATTTAGTTATATGGTGTGAGCATTATCACTAATTTTCATATGAGAGAAATTCTATATAGATGGATTTACTGACTTCCTTAAGTCACCTATCTAATATCTGGTGGGATCTAACTGACAACCAGTCCCTCTGAAATCAGTGTTAGAGCTATACAACTAAATATGCCCACTAGTCTAATCTCAGATATTCCTGAGCTGGATAGAAAAGTGAGTTTCCCGTTTGTGTTCTGTGTGAAGCCTCTGAACCAGGCCAAATAAATATCCCCATACTTCAGGAAACATATTAACACCTCCACCGCCCTCCCCCGGGGAAAGTGTAGAGCCTGGCACTAACCCCAGCTCTGCAGGAACTTGGCATAGAAGCACCACATGTGTGGACTATGCCCAACAGACTCTGGGCCTGGTGCCAGGATAATCTGAAAGAGCCAGCTTCCATGGTAACAGTCTTTAGACTACATTCTACTCTATAACTTTATAAGACCCCATAAAACTATACATATTATAAGTTTAAATGGTTGTATTGGACATAATTGCCAGTATACATTAAATGCTGATGCATCCATTAAGACACACACTATGGGGGCTGTAGAGATGGCTCACAGGTTAAGAGCACTGACTGTTTTTCCAGAGGTTCTGAGTTCAATTCCCAGCAACCACATGGTGGCTCACAACCATCTATAATGACATCTGGTACCTTCTTCTGTATACTGCATACATAATAAATAAATAAATCTTTTTAAAGAAGACACACACTGTTCTTTAACTAGCTTATAGCACTTAAATGTCTTAGTAGTTTGATAACTGTCAGTTTTTTAAAGATTTGATCAAAAATTATTTTTAGCAGTCAGAAGCTTTACTTTTTCCTTTGCTACTTAGAAGCCTGCATAAAAGTATGTTCAAATTTAACATTCTATGTTTGAATGGCAAATATAACATCTGAGTGGTTATTTAAGTATATTATATGTGACACAATTATGCATTTCTAATGAATTTTTAATGTCTTAATTGTTAGTATATTTTATCACTCCAACTATATTGTTGATCTAAACATGAATATTACTAAAAGTAAATATTAAAAATTTTATAGTTTTATACATATATACAAGGTATCATGGTAGATTCAACTCCATTACTCTTTATTATTAATTTGCTAATGCTTTTGAATATTATTAAATGCAAAGAAACTTTTTATTGAAAATACAATTGTTAAAGAGAGAAATAACACTTCATTCTCAAAATTAACTCAATCATAAATCTAGAATACTACTTATCACTAATCTAAGAAAGGTTTGGCTTCATTTCCCCCTATTTTTAGTTTTATAATATACAGATTAAGAAATCTTGCTTATGTAATAATAGTGAAGGTAAGAAAAGGTTTTGCTAAAACAAAGTCACACAATTCCTTGTGCTCCTTCAAAATTTTGTGTCATAAATTACCTAGTGGATTGTCATGACATTATTTTCATGTTTATCAAATGACTCGATTAGGCTTGTCTTCAATTTCGTTGGGAGAAAAGAATTGGAAGCTATCTGATTTGCAAGGGAAGTTTCTTATTCAGCTATTATGACTTTTCCCAAGAAACTATGTAAGACTTATCAATTAGATGGTACTTTGGGAGGAGGTAAGATCTCATTAAAAAGATCATGGCTGGCCTGGAATTCACTCTGTAGTGAAGGCTGGCCTCAAACTCTTGACAGCCTTTCTGCCTCAGGCTCTGCAGGGTTTACAAGTATGTCTCCACTACACCTGGCTCTGTGTCTGTGCACGTGTGTGTGAGAAAGAAACAGTGGAGAGAGGAAGAGAGGGAGAGAGATAAAGAGACACCTTACAATGTAGTTCAAGCTGGCCTAGAACTAATGGTCCAACTGCCTTAGAATCCAAATGATGGAATTACAGGCCTGTGTCACCACTTCTAGCCCAATTTGCGATTTCTAACACATTTTATTATCATATTGTCCTCAGTGTTTTTGTTTTATCAAATTGCAAATGGGATAAAGACAACAAATTTAGCTCACCAAATCCATAGAAAAATCTGTGTCATCTCACCTAACTAGCAAAAGCAGTCATAAGACTTGTTTTGTTCAAGTGAATAAATTAATATGGATTTTAGGAAATATTTTGAAAACCATTGAAAGACAAAATACAAAGCACATTCTATGAGACAGACAGCAGGAAGAACCAAAGTAAAAAATTCCTTTGTAATTATTTTTTTCCATTTTCATAACAAATCATAAAAGAAAATAGTACCATTTTTTTAAAATGATAATTATATGCTGTAATATGAAATTCTAGTTGAGCCATTCTTAAATGGATAAAGACTTTTGGAAAGTAGATATCAGAATAAGGGATCTCCATAATCATGCTGGCTGGTTGTCAGAGAGAGCAATATATATGGGATTTAAGGACTGAGGAGCTGACTCCCATAAAACTGTACTCACCTGACCCTTGGAATGTTTTTCCATACCTGTAGATATACTCCATTTTGAATGTCACTGCTCCTAAGAACCAAGTAACTGGCTTGCTTAGATCTAGAGACATTGATAGTATTGTAATGAGAAGGGTCAAAGTTGTCACCAACCTGGACCTTGGCTGGGTGACACTGTTACCTTGAACATGAGACCTGACATCATTAGCTTTCTGCTGAGACTTGCTACTCAGCCTGCATTTTTTGAACCAAAATGTGAAACTAGAATTCACCTCTTTTATAGAGACCTTTTTTTCTATACAATATCCATTTATCACTAATCAAACCATTGTTTGGTTCAGAGAGACAATCTACCCAGCTTAAAAACTCCTGTGCAAAGATAAAAACCAAATGATCATCTCACTATATGCAGATAAGGCCTTTGACAAAATCCAACATCCCTTCCTAATAAAATTCTTGGAAAGACTAGGGACACAAAGGACATGCCAAAACATAATAAAGTTGAGATGATATATTGTATATTCAATAAAAAAATAGACTGAAATATCAGAAGACAAGCCACCCACAGAGCCAAGCCATGGTCAAGGAGTGGTGGCCCATGCCTTCAATCCCACCACTTGGGAGACAGAGATCCATCTGGATCTTTGTGAGTTCAAGGCCTAAAAGATAGGCAATGGTAGCACATGCTGTTAACCTCAGCACTTGGGAGGCAGAGGCAGAAGAATCTCTGTGAGTGTGAGGCCAGCAGCTTGGTCTACAAAGCAAGTTCCAGGACAAGTGGGACTGTTACACAGAAAACCCTGTCTTAAAAAAACAAAACAAAACAAAACAAAAACCAGTAAGTCTGGAGAGATGGCTCTGTCCTCTGATAGTCCAGACTATTTTTATGAAATATACCATATATCACCACATCAAGTAGTTTATAGCAAGCCCATACCAACATCAAATTAAATGGAGAGAAACTCAAAGAAATTCCACTAAACTTAGAAACAAGACAAGGTTGTCCATTACCTCTATTTCTATTTAATGTAATACTTGAAGTCTTAGCTAGAGCAACAAGACAACTAAAGAGACGAAGGGAATACAAACTGAAAAGGAAGATGTCAAAGTATCATTATTCCAGATGATATAATTTTACCTGTAAGTGACCCTAAAAACTCCACCAGGGAACTTCTACAACTGATAAATACTTTCAGCAAAGTGGATACAAAATTAACTCACAATAACCAGTAGCCTTCATATATGTGAATGACAAATGAACTGAGCAAGAAAATGGAAAAGCAATATCTTTCACAATAGTTCCAAATCAAATAAACAAATAAAATATCTTGTAGGTAACTCTAACCAAGCAAATATAAGACTTTTATAATAAAAACTTTAAGATATTAAAGAAAAATTAAGTTATAGACCAGAAGATGAAAAGATATACCATGTTCATGAATTGGTAAGTGAATATAGTGAAAATGGCCGTCCTACCAAAAGCAATCTACAGATTTAATGCACTGTCCATCAAAATCCCAACACAAATCTTTACAGATTTTGAAAGGACAATTTTCAGTTTTATATGGAATCACAGAAAACCTAGGATAGCTCAAATAATCTTAAATAATAACAGAACTGCTGGAGGTATCACCACACCACTCCTGGTCTCAAATTATACAAGAGAGCTATAGTAACAAAAAAAGAGTGGTATCGACATTAAAAGAGACCCATGTTTATCAGTGGAATTGAACAGAAGACCAAGACATAAGTTCACATGCCCATGGACAACTGATTACACATTGGGGGAAAAAAAAGACAACTTCTTTAAAACACGATGCTGGTCAAACTGGATGGCTGCATGTAAAAGAATCCAACTACATCCATACTTATCCTGTTCAAAGTCAACTCCAAATCGATCAAGGACATCATCAACATAAAACCAGATACACTAAACATGATAAGAGAGAAAGTGGTGAGTAGCCTTGAAAGCACAGGAAAAGATTTTCTGAACAGAACATTGATAACATGGGCACTAAGAAGCACAAATAACAAATGGGGCCTCATGAAAAGAAAAAGCTTCTGAAGGGCAATATTTTTACCAACTATATATCCAATACAGGGCTGATATTTAAAATTAATATTTTTTACTTTACAGGTCTGTCACATATATATTGTGGCTTCTAGATTTATATTTTTATGAATTTTATGTTTTTGTGTTTTCTTGTATGTGTAAGCATGTGTGTGTCTGCATCTGTGCATGTTTCTTATGCTTTTTTGGCTCTTTTTCTTATGTTTGTTTTTGTTTGATTATTTGTTTATTTTGTCCTATTTTGGTTTTCTTGTTTTTGTTTTATCTTATTTTATGTTAGTATTCTCTAGATGTCTGCTTATCTTTTAAGGACAGACAGAAAGGGAGGGGAGGTGGGATCTCAGGGGAGTAGAAGTCTGAGCTGTAATCAGAATACATTGTAGGAAAAAATATATTTTCAATTGAAAAAATAAAACACAAATGTCTGAGAATGCTTAAATATCAACATCCTTAGTCATCAGGAAAATACAAATCAAAACTACCTTGAGATTTCATCTTAATACTAGTCGGAATGTCCAGGATCAATAAAACAAATGACAGCTCATGGTGGCAAAGATGTGAAGTAAGAGGATCATTCGTTCACTGCCAGTAGAAGTTCAAACTTGTACAGCCATTATGAAAATCAGTTCCTCAGAAAGATTGGAATTTGATCTACCTCAAGATCGAGCTATACCCTAAGGACTCTACTGCAGAGATACTTGCTTATTCATGCTCATTGGTACTCTGTTCATAATAGCCAGAAATTTGAAACAGCCTGGATGCCCATCAGTGGATGAGTAGATGTGCCACATTTATATGGTGGAATATGCCTTGGGTGTTTATAAAAAACAAAATCATAAAATTCACAAATAAATGGATGAAGTTAGAAAAAAATCACCCCGAGTGAGGTAGTCCAGTCCAAAAAGATAAATATGGCATGTATTAGCTTACATGTGGATGTTAGCTGTTAACTATTCAAAAAGCAGGCTTTTATTCATATAACCAAAGAGGTTTGGTATAGAATAAGTGGTTAGGTATGGGAGGAGGAAATGATTTCCTGAGGAAGGGAAAATACAATATATAGCTATGGATGAATTGGGTGGGAAGATTGTTATGGAAAAGCTAAACCAGAGAGAGAGAGGGAGGGAGTTAAAGGAGAGAATACAGGAAAGAATTGCTAACACTAACAGCCATTTGAGGGCTCATATGGAAACCTACTACAGCAGAAGCTTTTTAAAATATGAAAGAAAATGGAATCACCAAATGATGGAGGAGACAAAGCCTCAACTAAACATGTCTCACCACCAAATGAAACCTCCAGTGCCAGAAATAGTTATATCTAATTGAGTTGTTGGCCAAAGAGGTCCCATGGAAACCCCCAAACAACCCAGGATATTGTCAGTGTTGTTGGGTGCTCTCTAAAATGATGGTAAGGTTCCATTGTTGTAAAACGTATATGTACAACAACCATACAACTCACTGAACACAAAGAAGCCAAGTGGTGCCTACCTAGAACTCCCCACCCCCAAATGACCTGTGTTCATGGTACTGGAAGGTACTCTGCATTCTACCAGAGAAGATTAGTAAATACCAGATCAGCTACAAAGCCTTCCACGTAATAGAGACTCACCTGCAGGATAAGCTGCTGCAATAGTGGCACAAAAGTTGTGGGAATAACCAGCCACTGTCTGATTGGATTTAAGACTCGCTCCATGCGATAAAACCCATGCCTAGCATTTTTCAAGTTACCTATAATCTGAGACTAGATAGGCCATCAACCTAGGGTAAAAGCAATATCAGTGTTCTGCTGGAGGAATATAGCAATAAAATGACTCCTAAAGATATTCTGCTATATCATAGATCACTGTCTTGCTCAACTATCATCAGAAAAGCTTCCTCCTGCAGTAGATGGGAAGAAATACAGATACCCACAATTGTACAGTAGTGAGAGACTTTAAAACACTCAGTCCTAAAAATCGGGTGTCTCCATCAAATCCCTTCTCTCAGGACTCTGGGAACCCTGCAGAACAGGAGGTGGAAAGATTGTAAAAGCCAGAGGAGGTGGAGGACGCCTAGGAAATAAAGCCTTCTAGACTCAACAGGACTAATGCACATACGAGCTCATAGAGGCTGTGACGTGGGGCATCCACAGACCCAAATAAGTTCCCAGAACTTAGAGCAAAAGTGGACACAAGCCTCCAATTGACAACCCCTCAAAAAAGAAAAACTAGTTTTCTCCAGCAAAGTCTGAGTACTCAAACCACACTTAAGGGCAGGCCCCATGCCCAGTAGTAGATGGCCAACATAAAACAAACTCTGGTATTCTTGGAGTTTTGTCTCATAATGCTTTGTCTAGGCATTTTTAACCACCTTATTGATTTTTTGCTTATATATATGTTTTCTGATTTTGTGTTTCTGTGGATTTCCTGTGTGTGTGAACATGTATGTCTGTGTCTTTATGTGATTTTTGTTCTTTTTCTTTGACTGTTTTTTTCTGGTTGCTTGTGTTCCCCTCCTCTGGCTGTTTTGCTGTTGTCTGTATGTTTCTTAATGAGAGAGAGGAAGGGGATCGGTTTGAAGGGGTTGAGAGGACCTGGGAGGACTTGGGGGAGGAGAAAACATGATCAGAATACGCTGCATGAAAACATCTATTATTTTTTAAAATGGGGGAAACTCCCATATAAGTACAAGCACATTGTATTTTTAAAGAAATAAAACATGTACAGCATAAATCTTCTAGGTAACTGGGATTACAGATTTGCAGCACCAAGCCTCGCGTGTTTTTGTAGTTTGTTTTGGTTTGTGGATACAGGGTCTTGTTATGCAGCCTGAGCTTGCCTGTCACTCACAGTTCTCCTGCTGTAACTTCTAGGTGTGGGACATAACTTTGTCACTCCCAGGTTTGGGGTTGTCTAATTTTTGCAAAATATCCTGTTCTCTTCCTTCAATTAGACGCTTAGGAAAGACAATGGGTGGATTAATATAATGACTTAAAACATTTTTGTTTTAAAGAAATAGGAATTAAAATGGTAACATGTACCTGGGTATAGAAAGATCATTTTATATGAGTATGTATATACATAGTCATATAAGAAACTCCCGGTTTTTTTCATCATAGTTGTTACTGTTCCTGTTTCTTATTAATTAAGTGATCAGGCCAACTGGTTCTTTGTAGCAATGATCTTCAAACTTGTGTGCTCTGGGGTTCCTGAAGCATTTCAAGGATCAAGTGAATACAGTTTTAAGAGAATCTGTTCCTGAGTTCTCAAACCCCATACACACGAATGTGCCTGTCAAGTAGCCAGCATGTCTACAGAGTATCCTCATCTAACATCCCCTTTCTGAAAGCCCATCCCTCTCCTTATAGTAGAAGGCAGACCACTATCTAGCCAGATTTCTCGTCTTATGCTTGATATGAGTCAGGCAACACATGAACTTTATGAATGAATTAATTTTTATCAATTTATAGTATGCTATATGTACTTATTATAACCCAAACTGTAATTTCATAGCTGATATAATTATGAGTAAATTTTGTAGCTTTGTTAACCCAAAAGTAAAACTACATCATAATGTAAAACTGTAAAAATTTAATCTGTACACACGCAAGAAAAGATCTGCAAAAAAAGACTTCAAACCCAAACCAGTAAGAAGCTGACTGACATTACCACACTGTTTTTAAATCAAAGAAACAGTTTGACCTTTTTCATGATTGGCTCTTGCACATTAAAACTCTTCAAGGCAAGCCAACTTGGTGGTTTGTCAAGGTAAAGGGGAACCCCTGTGTTAGGATGAGGTGTTTAATTTTAATTGGATGTGTTCATTAGGTGAACCAAAGGGGGCTTTTGATGGCTGAACTTTGGTGGTCAGCCTCAGGAGGAGGAAGCGGCCAGATAAGACCTTGGAGACAGCTTTGGGAATATAAATCTAATAGTTTTTAGCAAGACAGAGGGAATGAGAGAAAGGACAAGGCAAGCCAGAGCTACATGTTTGAGTGAGCTAGTGTCCCTTCAGGGGGAGATTATAGTGGGCAAAACAGGATGACGTGAGTCTGGGGGTATGTGGCTATGGGCTGTATGGGTGAATGGCCTTGAGACAGATCCTAATTGTGGCTTCCTTTTCGTCTTTCTTTGTATTCAGCTCATCGTCCCCCAGTACTAGAGGAGTCACTCCAATGTCTTAGGTGTGGTAGATGCCATCAGGCTGTATCCCTCCCACTTTTTGCTTTGTATTTTTTTCTTTCATATTCAGTGCTGGAAGTGGAAGGGAGTGTCTTGTATGTACTAGGTTAATGTCCACCTCTGAGCTATGTCTCCAGCCCTCTTTTTCATCTTTTATTTTGATAAAGGAGCTCACAAAGTTTCTCAGGCTAGACTTGAACTCATTGTCCCAGCCTCCCATGTACCTAGGAGTACAGGCCTGTGCCACCAGGCCCAGACTTTTTTAAATCTTTCTTAACAACCAAAATTAACATTTTCAGAGAATCTAGTGGTAAAAACCAGTAATTTCCAAAATGTGCCTCTTATACTGTGACAGGCCCCTAGATCTTAGCATAACTGGTGCCATGTTAGAGGCACCACTCTGGCCTAAGAACATAGTATGTAGACTTCAGTACCTGCCTGAACAAGAACAAAGACCCAGTCCACCAAAGTCCAGTTCTGGGAATGTCTTTAGATATACTAACCTTGCTTTTTTTTTTTTTTACTTCTATAGTTCTGCTTCTGGATGATCTTGCTAACTGAAGTGTAGTAACCCAGGATGTGGTTTTGTGCTTAAAAGCTCACCCTGAGAAAGGTTCACAACTGCACTTGGATCCCAGTGTAGTCACTGGCCAGTTATTAAAGACTTTGTATTGGCTTAAACCCTTGTCCAAGTGGTCTTCTCTGATGGATAGCTCATAACAATAGTAGTGTTGTTCTTTTGTTTGGTTTAGCATTGCTGTTGATTTTATAGAGTGAATGTGCCTGGATGATACTCTGGTTAGTTTGTACTATGTAGTGGCTAATCACAGTTCCTTCAATATATCAGCATTTAATAAACATTTTACCATCATAAATCAAACGCTGTCAGGTTTTATGTGTTGATTATGTACTTAGTACTGACTGAAGAGAGATGATGATGTCCAGATTTTTGCTGGACTTGATATTAACACTGAAACATCTGTTTAGCCTTTTCTGCTCTATCTATTGTCTACATAATTGGTACTATTTAAATTTTGACTTGTTCCTGTGTGTGTGTGTGTGTGTGTGTGTGTGTGTGTGTGTGTGTGTGTGGTGTCCTGAAGCTCACACATGAAGGTGAGAAGACAACTTTCCGGAATTGATTCTCTCCTTCCACCATTAGGTCCTCGGATCTAATTCAGGTTGTCTGGCTTAGGGACCAGTATCTTCACCTGCTGGGCCATCTTGTCAACCCTGGTATCTATTTTAACATTCTTTCTTTAATTTCTAAGAACTCTGACATGGTGTACCAATTTGTAGGAGACTGATCTTGAGAACTTCCTTCTTTAAGTGGGTTGAGCACTGTTTAACTAGCATATAAGTCACTTAATTAGGATGTACCTGCCAATATGTGCATTTTGCCAGGAATGTGGCAGAAAATACGTAAAGAAACTGAAGGCGTTTGCCTTCACACTCAGTACAAATAGTACTCACCTTCATGTGGTTGGGCTGGCTCAGAAAGGACTTTCTCTTCCAGTGCCTGGTGGAAATATCTTATCCTCCTGCTTTCCAGAGCCATCTGCAGCACCATCATCCCTGCCCTGCCTCCCAGCACAGCCCCGGCTTTCCATCCCTGCCAGCTTCTGTCTGGGAACAAGGACCACAAGATTATAATGGGCAGAAAGAAGTAGAGTGAACTGCCCTTAGAAATTAGAAGGAGCAAAGAGAAAAGAGAGGGTCATCCTCATGCCAAGTGTTTTTTCTTGCCCACCTTCTCTGTGAAGAGAGGGGATCTCGGAAAGAGTGGGAGGTGCTAGGAAAAGGAGGGGGCGTGGCTTCTGGTCTCATCCTTCCACCCCATCTACCAGGCTTGGCAACACAGCCCCAGCCCAGCTCCACTTCAGTATCAGCCTCTTCTCTTCTAGAGAAGGCCTGCTCTCTCAGCATTGCTGGTGAGACAAACCTGAAGAAAGCCAGGATGATGGGAAGGAGGGGGAAATGGAAAAGAGGAAAGAAGAGAAGGGAACGTGGCGGGGGGGGGCGGGGATGGAGCAAAGAAAAAGAAGGACAGTGGAAACAGGAGAAGGAAGAAAGTGACAAACTGGTAGAGAAGAGAGGGAAAGACGACTCTAGATCCCTGATGGGAATGGAGCCTCTCCTCCGAACGGTTGGGTAACTCCACTGATGTACTGGCAGCCTGAGTCCTTTGGAGCAGGAACCATACATCTTCATGGCTGGAGGATGATGGAAAGGCCTTCAAGCCTAAGTGGCAGCTGCTGGATCATAGACCTGGCCAGATGATAGCTGAAGCTATGTCAGAGATTACAGTTTAGCTTATGGGACAGTGCTGTGGCATTCCAGGGAAGCCAGCCAACGGTGGCTCCTGTGATCTGAGAAACACATGCGAAGGACCACCATTACTTTCTGCCTTCAGTTTATCATCCATAACCCTGCTCTAACGTTACCGGATCTCAGGTTGGTTTATAATTTAAGAAAATCAAGAAAACTTTTTTTAAAGGTCTCGCGACTTCAACGTTTTTATTTTACTTATTTTTTTTAATTTTATGAATAATTTGAATATTTGAATTTTATTTAATTCATGGAATTTGAATTGCCTCAGAAACCATAAAGATTAAATGAAGGACATACAGAAGAAGCATGTGAAAAGAGGAGGGGGCAGCAGCGGAGGGACATAGAACTCTGGTGGATTGTGGTCACATAGACCCAGGTGGTACAAGTCAAACCCTAAAGACTGGATCCTTCTGCACTGTGAATGGCAAAACTGGACTGAGAATGAAAGAGGAAAATAGACTTTAACTGGGGAAGTGACAGGCACTTTTGGTGCCTTTAAATGCAGGAGTTGAAGGAACCTTGGACATTGCTACTTAATGTATCAGAGGACCTTTTTCTCCACAGCAAGGTAGAGACCTGGCTGGCTGGGGCCCACAGAGGGAGAATGGGATGCTGAAGGGAACGGATGAGGCAAAGATGTCATTTAATGTGGCTATGTCCTTACACTGGGCAGAGGACAAAGAGTAAGAACTTGTGGTTGTGGGCATATGATACAAACTTGGGCTTGGGAAACAGAAATGGATCCTGTGGTGGTTTGAATGAATATGGTACCCATAGGTGCATAGGAAGTGACACAATTAGGAGGCATGGCCTTTTAGAGTATATGTGGTCTTGTTGGAGGAAGTGTATCACTGGGGGTGGGTTTTGAGGTTTCAAATACTCAAACCAGTCCCAGTGTCACTCTCTCTTCCTACTGTCTGCTGATCTGGATGTAAAACTCTCAGCTACCTCTCCAGCATCATGTCTGCCTATATGCCATCATACTTACCACTATGATGATAATGAACTAAACCTCTGAAACTTTAAGCCAGTCTCAGTTAAATGCCTTCCTTTTTAAGAGTTGCTGTGGTCATAGTGTCTCTGCACTCTAAAGAAAGCAAAGAAGTGATGCTGGGCTAGCACTCCAGAGCAGAGATGATGAGGACAAAGAATGCAGAAGTCAGAAAGAGAGAGGCAAAGAGATAGACTTCTGCCCAGGGACACCCACCACAGTACACAGGAAGGAGAGACATACTTCTGTATCTTGGAAGGAAATCTGCTTTCTACATGTCAATATGAACTGTAGGCCCCTGCTTTGGCCTTCACCTGCACTCTGAGCCTTGAAGGCCAGCCTGTGGAATGCTAGCTGTATATCCTGTGCTCTTCTCCCATTGTCCAGTATGTTTTTGCCTTCCTGTCTATGGTGGTTGGTAGAGGAAGTTGTGTTTTTTACCTGAAGTCAGTAATTTTCCAGCCACCTGGGGAATTCCCACTGTGCTCCACCCCAGGTAGCCCCATACATAAGCTGAGATGGAAATTCAATAAAGTGGCATTCTCTTGGATGAATGACCCAAGCATCTGTGTCTTTTCAATCCCAAGGCCCAGGCCTGACTCGCCAGTGCAGGGGCTACAGTTAATATTGTTTTTAAACCCATAGATCAAAATGAAATACTTCAGTGTGTCAGATGCAATCCATGGGTCCATTTTCCAGTTAATTCTTTTAATTCATTGGATATTGCTACTTTACTATAACAAAAAGACCTGGTCACTCGTTTCTAATATTTTGGGAAGGGTAGAAGAGGCATTAAGGACATTATTTATGAAATAATCTAATAAAATGGTGGAAATGTACAAATACAGATGATATCTAGGGTTCCTGGGTACCAGCCATTTATGACATTATTTGGAGGACATATATCACAAGTTTCAATAACAGCATTCTACCCATCACTGATTGAAGCACACTACCTTATCTGCCGTTTTAATAAGAAAGAATTTTCTTTGCGATATGACTTGATGAGATTTGGAGGCTTCCCAAAGACTTAGGTAGCTGACTCTCCTGATACAACATAGATATCTAATCTCCTCTATAACTAAGATTCTTTAGCCAAGATTAGTGACACTGTCTGTGGCCCATGTGACCCCAAGATCATGGATCACTAGAAACACAATAAAAATACCTTTAAAGATTAATAGGCTTTAATGAATATGTAATCAGGGCTATTTTAGCGGAGCTTAAATGTAGCTTTAAACATGATGATGCCTAATTTATGCATCCACTTGATTAGGCTATGGCATCAAACATTAGTTTAAAGGTAGCTATGAAGCTGTTTTGATATGACTAACAGACTCATTCAGCTTTAAGAAAAGATTACCTTTCATAATGTGTGTGGGTCTCATCCAATCATTGAAGATCCTAAGAGTGAGACATGAGGAAAGAATTTTGTATCAAGACTGTTAGAATTCTGCTTGAATTTCTGGTCTGCACATTTCCTTATTTTTTAAAAGAAGATATAATGGTTGAGGAGATGCTAAAATGGTAATAGCATTTGCTGTGCATGCATGAGGACTGGAATTCAAATGCTGTGTGCACCTCTATCCTTGGGGCTGTGGACAGGGGTAGACAAGATGTTGCTGGTGCTTGGCCAGCCACCAGCCTATCCAGATTCAGTGAGAGAATGTCTCAAAGGAACAAGACAGAGAATAACAGAACAGGACCAATGTCCTTTGGTCTTGGGTACAGTATACACACATATGTGCAAACAACATATACATATAACACAAACACAAACAGGATACATACGAGTCTGGAAAGTACTCTTCCAGTCAGCAGTCTTTCCAACCTCCTCATTAGTTCTGCTCTGAAGCATTGTTTCTTTACTGTAAGGTTCTCCTCTGATAAAATGTGACCATAAATAAGTCAATACCCCCATATAGTAGCTAATTTAATATGGCAAGTTGTATCTCATGGAACTAGGATTTGATGGCTGCTATAGACCACCACTGTCATCTGAGCAAAATGGATACCATCTTCATCAGAATAGCTGTGCCTACCCCAAGAGGCCATCAAGAGCAGGCCTTCTGACTGTTGATGTTACCGGAGAGGACAAGTGTGGGGAGCGTTATTACAGTTTTGAGTATATTTTGGCATGGTTTGCATATACCTAGTTATCTGGGAGCAGGTTTTTATAGATTCAGGATGCAGCAATCAGAGCAGAAGATTGCAGGAGACTCTTAATGGCTGTTTGTATGTAGAAAAGAGCTTAGCTGTATGTGATTATGATTAACAGGGGTTATGGTTATAATCCAGAGAAAGCAGAAGAGGTAGAGGAGAAAAGAAGAAAGGAAGGAAGGAAGAGGGAGAGAGAAAGAGTAAAGGGAGCTCCCAAGACAAGACAAAGAGAGTGAGGCAGAAGCATAGAGAGACTTTGCTTTAAAAGAAGCCTGACATGATGTCAGAGCCTAGGGGAGGGCGTGGCTCAATGTTAGAGTTCAGAGGGAATGGCTCCTAGGGACTAACAAGCAACACTGGACCCTCACTCAGGATTTCCACTACTCCTCCCAACCATTTGTACACAATTCTGGCCTAATTGCATGTGGCTTCCTGGGGATGTCTGGAGGTGCTAGTTTACATAGACTAGGGGAGGAAAACTGGCAAGCTCAGTCTGGGTAGCTATAGAAAGCCATTACCTATGTTGGGTGAAGACTTTCCAGTAAAATTGCTTTGGGATTACTCATTCTTCTGTCAGTAACCCCTCACCTACAAGAAAGCCCAGTACTGACTGGCACCTCAGGGTGAACTTTGGTGGAATCATAATTTAGATTGTCACTAAGACCTTATAAAGAGACATAGACATTGTGTCTCCCACAGAGAAATTCTTGTATTAATAACTCTTTTTCACACAACAAACTTGAAAGTAGACATTATATTTATTATCATAGCCATTTTTATATAAACACACATTTATAGGTCATCTATCATGTATGTAAAGCATAATTAAATTTTACAATACAGATGTTGTAGAAAGTTTCCTGGGCCCATTTGGGCCCGGAGTTTGTCTGGCCCGCGGCAGCTTTTGTCTCCCAAAGAAATGAATCAGACACTTATATACTTTATACTGTTTGGCTCATATCTTAAGCACATTACTAGCTAGCTCTTTCATCTTAATTCAACCCATTTCCATTCATCTGTCTGCCACGTGGCTTGGCCCACGGCTCACCTGTGTTCCTTACACGATTCTTCTTTGGGGTTCGGATGGAGACTGACTAACTCCACTCTTCTCCTACCTGCCTGTCCTCTGATTCTCCACTCACTTCTACGGTGCTCTACATAGGCCAAACCAGTTACTTTATTTACATCATACAGAGAACATTTCCACCACATTTCCTCTTTTCTGTCTAATTAAAAAGGAAGGTTTCAGTTTCCATATAGCAAAATTACAACAGAACAACTCTCAAGCAGAAATTACAGTCACAATATCAAGTCTATTTGTATTCACAAGACTAAAGAGAATATTCCATTATCTACCTTATCATTGTGAGTCTAAAGTTTCATACCTAATATACCTTTTAAACCAAAAAGAACTATACCTATAATTATTAAACCTTCAACCACATCAAAGACCACAGAAGGATATATTATTATGCAAATAAACAGGAAGTGCAAGCAACTTCCAAAGTCTAGAAAATGACAGAGATGACGCTTGTCTGCCTGGACAGTCATGCAAAGTTCCTTTGTAATGTTGGGGCACCATCTTCAGCCTTTATGGCTCAAAGTCTCTGGCATACCTTTCATGATGCAGGAAATCTGACGCAGTCCATCAGTCACTTCTCCTTGTGTCCAGAAGGATACCTGACAATTTTATCCAAAAAGCAGGAACCTGAAGGACCATCTCAGCTTGTTCTGCCAAAGTTCACAGGTAACTTTCCTATAGAACCTGCATATCCAGTTTCTACAGTATACTATCAAGCAGTCAATACCAGAACAGTTTCTTGTCCAGTGGCTAACTATTGCCACAAAGTAAATTCCACATGAAGTTTCCTCAATGCCCATTATTTTCCTGAAATACATTGGTGCTGCCAGGAGCAGACCTGTCTCACTGTCCAGAAAAGTCTAAGTTCTTAAAATAATTTAAATGCCATATTCTGCATGTCTTTGAAGTGTTTGAAGACTACCTATCTAATTGAAATATATCTTCGTATACCTACAAAAACCTAATTAACATGACTATAAGTTTGGTTATTACAGATGACTATCAATCTGCATTTCTCAATTACACATTACAATTTTAAATGAGATATATCAGCATCATATCTTAATCAAGAGTAGAAAAATATATACAGCGTAACAAAATTGACCTTAAGTTTATATCAATAAATCAAAATCTACTTATCTTTTCTAATCATTCCTATATCATATCCTCCCCCTTTTCTTTTCTTTTCTTTTTTTAAAGAGATTGACTATGACCATTAACCATTTGTAATGAAAACAAACATTAATAAGTAATATTTTGGGGAAATTGGACGTAGCTTTCTTTCTTTTACTACTTCCTGCTGTCAAAGGACATTGTTGATCTCATGGGGTCTTGAAGCTGCATCATCTCAACTGGCCATCTTGGAAGCTGAGAATGTTCAGGTGACCTTGGTAAATGAAACCATATTTGCCTAGAACCAATCCACAGGTTTTGATCTTCTGTGGAGACAAAAACAGAAACTCTTTTCCCAAGTAACATATTCTTATAAACAGATTTTAAAGTCAAGATATCTTTAAAATATATATGTTTGTCCAACTTAGCAGCCTTAGCAATCAACCATCTTTGTGCTGCTAGCTCATTAAAAGTTTAAAAATTAAAAGAAAACACAATAAACATAATTCAGACTCTCTGTTTATCTGCCATCTTCATATGGCCTTTTTAATCTTTATTTCCTATTTCTCTTTCTTAAAGGGTTTTCTTTATCCTCTTTTTTTTTTCTCTCTCTGAAGCCTATGCATATGTTACATACATTGTACCCCGTTTAGAGGTTTTGTGAGTCTAAATCTGTTTTATTGAGAATTCTTAATCATTTTGCAACCCAAAGAGCTTTTAAAATGTTGGTATCACTTTGATTGCTGACTCCGCCCCTTTTGGCAGCTTTTCAATATGGCGGAGGAGCCCACTGCATCTCTTTCACTGCCAGCAAACAGAGCAGACTCAGGAAATGCTGCTACCAGAAAAACCATTTTTAACTCTGTTTCCTTTCTGTTCAATATAAGCAAAAACGTTAAATCAATCACACTTATGCCAAGCCTTTCGTGAAACTATGAGTTTAAGCTGTGTGCTGCGGACATACCATTTTTAAATTCCTGCCTGAACACCATGCTGTCTCTGTACCATAAATCAATTCTGATGCGCAATTCAGAAAGCCACTTTTGGCTCTGTTTCAGTGATCTAGAACGCTTTTTAATCTCTTAAACTTTCTCAGGCTTTCTGCGGGTGTTCTGCCCATGCTGAGACGCCATCTCTTGTAGAATGTTTTCCAGGCCCGTTTGGGCCTGGTGGTTCATACCTGGCCCACGGTGGCTTTTGTCCCCCTAAGAAATGAATCAGACACTTATATACTTTATACTGTTTGGCTCATATCTTAAGCACATTACTAGCTAGCTCTTTCATCTTAATTCAACCCATTTCCATTCATCTGTCTGCCATGTGGCTTGGCCCACGGCTCACCTGTGTTCCTTACATGATTCTTCTTTGGGGTTCGGATAGAGACTGACTAACTCCACTCTTCTCCTACCTGCCTGTCCTCTGATTCTCCACCCACTTCTATGGTGCTCTACATAGGCCAAACCAGTTACTTTATTCACATTATACAGAGAACATTTCCACCACATCCAGGCACATTTGTGTAGTCAGAACCTCAGTCAAAAAGCATGATAAGCACCCTAAAAAATCTTCCCAAGTATTATGTTGTGATTGTACATATAAATATGCATGTGTATATAAGTACAGCCATGTGCTGCTTAGCAATAGAGATGCCTAAGAAACATGTAATTATCATGATTTCATCATTATGTGAACAACATAGATATACAAACTAAGCTATATTGCTAAACAGCAGCATCTTAAATATATACAGTTTTACGTGTAATTCCTCTTGATAGAGCCATCAAAATATAGTACATAATTGCATGTATAGGCTATACAGATACATACATGAGATATATTTTCAGCATCCCAGAAGATTCTCGAGTCTATCTAGCCCAGTATCAAGACGGAGTCAGGTGTTCCTCTAGGGGGAGTGGGATCCAAGGAGTCAGTCCAAGGTGTTTCTGATCCCAAGCTGTTCAGTGGTTGTGGTTTGCAGCTTGGGCATGCTTTGCTTTTTTCTTGTTTGTTTGTTTGTTTGTTTGTTTAGAGTCCACTAATGAGTGAGTACATTCCCTGCTTATCTTTCTGGGTTTGTGATACCTCACTCAGGAGGATATTCTCCAAATCCATCCATTTGCCTGCAGATTTTAGGGTATCATTTTTTCTTACTGCTGAGTAGTACTCCATTGTGTAGATGTACCACAGTTTGTTAATCCATTCTTCAGTTGAGGGACATCTAGGTTGTTTCCAGGTTCTTGCTATTACAAATAATGCTGCTATGAACATAGTTGAGCTAATACCTTTGGAGTATGACTGTGCATCTTTAGGGTATACACCCAGAAGTGGTATTGCTGAGTCCTTGGGGGGATTGATTCTCAGTTTTCTGAGAAACCACCATACTCCCACCAACAATGAAGGAATGTTCCCCTTGCTCCACATCCTCTCCAGCATAGGCTGTCCTATTAGCCAATCTAACAGGTGTCAGATGGTATCTCAAAGTTGTTTTGATTTGCATTTCTCTGATGGCTAAAGATGATGAGCACTTTTTCAGGTGCCTTTCAGCCATTCGTAATTCTTCTGTTGAGAATTCCCTTTTTAGATCTGAATCCCATTTTTTGATTGGGTTATTCAAGGTTTTGGGCTCTAGATTCTTGAGTTCTTTATATATCTTAGAAATCAGTCCTCTATCACTTGTAGGGTTGGTGAAAAATCTTTTCCCATTTTGTAGGCTGTCGTTTTATCCTATTGACAGTGTCCTTGGCTTTACAGAAGCTTCTTAGCTTCAGGAGATCCTACTTATTGATTGTTGATCTTAATGTGTCACTGGTGTTATATTTAGGAAGTGAGGACCTGAGCTTGATTCCCAGCATCCTCATGGCAGCTAACAACTGTCTGTAATTCCAAGATCTGGCATCCTTACACAGTTATACATGCAAGCAAAACACCAATTCACATTAAAAAATAAATATTTTTAAAAAATCTTAAAAAAAAGATTCACTATGTTGTTAGTATCAAATTGTAATTCATTAATCTAAGACTCAGGGATCTCAAATATAGCATTCAAATCATTCATATTCCAAAGCCCATGTCTTATCTAGCTATAGCAATTATTCCTGAAGTGAATATAAAAATGCTTAGATCATACAACGTAAAGATTATTTCTTATATGTATTAGGAAAAATGACTAGCATATTAAAAGCCTACAATAGAAGTTCCTTCATAAAACATAGTTTCATATAAAACTAAGTTCTTATAATAATATAGTCCCAAAGCTAAACAGACTTACCATATTATCCAGTAATGTACTTCTAGGTGAATACTCACCACATAGCAATTATAAGCACAAGCTTTAGTAACAATTATTAAATTATGAACATCTTAAAATTTGATCAGCAATGTAATATGTAAATAAGATGTATAATATTAACAGAATGGAATTCTACATGCCAATAAAAATTGCAGATTACTGCTGCTGTTATCAACAGTGTGGATAAATCTCTCAGGCATTGTAACAAGTAACTCTGATAGATGCAAAGGAATACATTTCTTTTTTGGTTCCATTTTAGGAATCTTAAGAAGAGGCAAAACTAAAATATAGGTGATAAGTTTCAGCATGGTATGATTTTGGGGAGTGATATTTACTGGCAAGAGGCCTGCAGAAACATTCTACAGCCAGGGAAAAAGACATTCTCCAGATAAGGTATTTCTATGTTGTTCAGGCTGTCCTCAGTCTCCTGGTTCTACCTCCTGAGAGCTGGGATCACATGCAAACTCCACAGCACCTGGCTCAGCAATATTGTTTTATGTCTTGCTACGCAGAGTAAATATGTGTGTGGGTAGTTGTATGCAAATGTATGCATGCACATGCTTATGCTGATAGGAGAATCCATAGAGTTTATAACATATATTTGAGAAAAATCAATAAATAATATTTAAAATAAATGTATTTTTATTCTTTTAAAATGAACTAGCTTAATAGAAATCCTAAATTAAGAGCAACTATTATGGGGTTTGGTGTACAGCATAGTATCAGAGCTTCTATAAAACATATGTAAGCCTCAATCCTTAGCATCCCCTCCAAAAAACAAGAGGTAGAAGATTTTGATGAGCATAGCAAATAAATAATTAAACAAATAAATAAACAAATAAATAAATAAAAATAGCTCAGTGAGAAACCCCAATGACTAGAACTCCAAAACACCCACTGGACAGCACATAAGCAGAGACCAAGAGCAATGCTCTGCTCTGCCCATCTGAAAAGACTTCACCTTGACCTGCCCTGTGGTTGGAGAATCTCCTCCTAGATCCTGGCTTTCAAGCTGGAGGCCACTGTGAGAAGGAATTGACCTTCAGGTATGGTATGTTACACAAGTGAGCAGTTTGGGAAGATAGGCTTAGAACTGTAACAAGGAATTTAGAGTGTAAATCTTGTATGATGACCCTTCATACAATAAAATGCAACTTTTGTAATACCAGCTACATGTTCCTACTTTCTTGTTTATGACAAGGATATATGGTGGTATGCTTTGGCAGTTCCTAACAACAGCTGTGTTTAGCATGGGCCTAGGGGAAGAGAAGACAAGCAAGCCATTCTTCTCTAGCTGTGGTCTGAAGCCAGGGGAAAGAGAAGGTAGGCTAGTCTATGTATAGGCGTGGTCAGGGGCCAGGCATAATGATACCACCCATAAGTTATTAATTACACTTGCCATGCCTTGTGGCTTACTCTAGAATCTGCATTTGAACAAGACTCTTGGGTGAGTCCTATACTCTGAATGAAGAGGAACAAAGCTCTGATACACACTGCAGTGAGACTGTTTCATATACAACTGCTTTATCTTATTTCCCTGGGATCCTTTGAGGAAGAGAGAGCTCAGACCCCTAAGGAAAGAACATGGGAGCCCTGGGAGAACCTGACTGGTTCTGAGGTATCTGGCAGTGTGGCTCTGTGAATTTTTCCTCTCACATGGGCTCTAACCATATTAGTGAAAGAAGTGTGCCAAGATTTTTTCACACCCTCTCTTAAATGAGGCCTCACTGATGGAAGGAAAAATGTAGCACCTGCATATTTCATGCTTAAAAATTCTTTAAAGAAATCCTTATTCTTTTGGTATTTGTGACACTGTAAGTAATAGAGAAGAACCATCTCCATTTGTTATCTCACATTTTAAAAATACAGGTGCAATGTGGGACAGAATAGTCTCTGTTCCAAGGAGACATAGCAAAAATTATAATATTATGACTCTCCTGTCTCAGATGGAGGTAGAAAAACTACTGTGCTCACCCCTTTTCTAATAAGATGCCCATCCCCTAGGGCACAAACCTGACAATGGCATCCACTTTAGGCAGGGGGTGAATATCCATGTGACTGATACTTGAATATTTGGCAGTTAATTTGATAAGCAACAGAAAGACAACAGCCTGTTAACAGTTCTTCTCTCTTTATGTCTTCCAGAACCTGTCCTACCATACTAGAAATCAGCCTAGAATCTAGCTCCAAATTTAAAAATTAATTTATATTAGATTTCAGCCAAACCTATAAAACAGGGAAAAAAGTAGTCTAGGGAAGGGTAACTTTTTCTAATCCTTCCTTTTCCTCTCCCTCTTCCATAAGTCTAAAAAAAAACCAAACAAACAAATAAAAAGTAAACAAACAGCCAGGCAGTGGTGGCACATGTCTTTAGTTCAGCAGTCAGGCAAATCCCTGAGCTGGAGGAAAGCCTGGTCTACATAGTGAGTTCCAGGACAGCTAGAGCTACACAGAGAACCCATGTCTTGAAAAACCTACACCAAAACAAACCAAAACCACACTCCAAACATCCAACTCCACTCAGAAATAACTCACAGCTTAGACCTTTATGACCAGACTACTTGTCTACCTCTTCTAATGTTTTTCCTTTCAGACTTGGGAGGGGGCACTAAAAACATGGTAACACTGAGAGGTGCAGTCAAACCCCTAATAAAAATAATCTTGGGTCATCTATGCTTTTGCTCTGTTCAAGATTTAGGAATCTGGATTAACATCCCTCACTGTCAACCCCTGAATTGTACTAAGTCAGCTTAGATTTTCCATCTCATTCGGATATCCTGACAACTTCAGAGAAAACTGGATCATCCTGACAACTTCAGAGAAAACTGGATCATAGAAATGTAGTTCCCAAGCCCCTGGCTTATCAGTTCATTGTTTGTGTCCCCACCCTCACACATCCTTCTGCTATTGCCAGGTCTGTCAACACATGCAGCCAGCTCTTCCCATTTCATAATACCTCCTCTTTCAAATATTTGGTTCTAGAACAGAACTTAATATTCTTGCTATAACCTAACAATTCAAGTGAATTTTGGCTTTCTAGGACATTTTCCTTAATGTCACCAAAATACAAGATGTGATTGCCTTTTGATTTTAACAAACTATTGTTTGAATATTGTAATTTAAAACTTTTTGATCACTGTCCATTTAAATATGGAAAATGCCTCCAACACACACACACTCACACATGCACGCACGCACGTAAACATATGCACGCATTCACAGAGAGAGAAAGGGAGAAAGAGAGAGAGAAGAGAGTTATTAATAGATTTTTGATTTCTAGTAGGAGAAAGAACTAAACAATAAACTATAGCTCCTCAAACAATTGGGGGAGTTTTGTTTGGTTGCTGGTTGGCTGGTGGTTGGTTGGTTGGGTTTTTTGACTGTTTGACCCTGTAGTCCAAGCTGACCTAGAATGTACTATATGGCCTAGGCTAGCCTAGAACTTGCAATCCTCTTGTGACAGCCTTCAGAGCTGCAATAATAGGTGTATACCATCCACCTGGGTAAATATTATACATTTTATGCATAATTCTGTGCCAATGAATGAATTATTTTTGTTTCAAAGTTTAGCTTGATCGAACTACAGATCATAAATGCCATTGCTGCAGATGTGTAATACTGCTTGCAAATATTCTAATTATACAATCTATAAACTTTGACTAATGAAGCTAAATGTACAGTTATTAAATAACCAAAATTGCAGCAACTGAAAATCGCACACCATTCATAGACACTGATGATATGCTGTTCACAAGACTTCCTTTAAAAAATATGTGTGGGAATGCAACCACCACCGTGTGCTATGTAATGCCAGCTCTAAGACATACAAGTGGTATGTTAAGAAGTAACCTCATATGTCAGAAGAACTAGGGTTTTTTTTATCAAATGTAATTGTCTGTTGAATTTAGTTTAGAAGTAAAGTCAGGCAACTCTCATCTTTCTGGTATGTTCTTAGTAAAGCCCTTCTTAATTCCCTATAAATGGAAATCAATAAAGAAATATCCCCCCTCAGTGAATAAGAGTGTTGTTGGCAGCATAGGAATGAAGAACTGCATTTAAATATCTAGCACCAAGTGTCAAAAGCTGGGGTCACATATTTGTAGCTCCAGTGCTATGTGGACAGAGACAGCTTAGTGAATGAGACTTTCTGGCTGCTGGTCTAGCAACCACAACAACAAATAAGGCTCAGGGACAGTTCCTGTGTCCAAGGAAAAAAGTCAAGACCAGTAAAGCAGAATATTCAATGTTGTCTTCTGACTTCTTCAAGCACATGCACTGTAGTGCATGGATTATGCACTGGAGCATGCATGCACGCACACACAAACACACATACACATACCTACCATTCACACGCACTCAAAAGTAATAACAAACACTGTGAGGGTTAAAATTATGTTTTAAATTTTATATTCTGCTTAGGAGCTCTACAAAACAAAAAATGTCTCTAATCTTTAAACCCCACTTTCCCAAGAACAAATAACTTCCTGGAATCCTAGGGGCTATTGTTTATGTAAGACAACAAGCCACATGTTTTCACTTTTGTAAATAAGGTGGGTTGCCCCAACTGCACAGAATGTGCTTGAACTCATATAGGTGGGAGGTATATATGCAGGAAGTACATCAGGCTATATTATATGCTTTCCCTCAATTTGAGTAAGGCAGGAAATATTTGACCTCATGGGTTTTGCCTTTATAAGTCTATAATTTATGTAATTCACGGCCAATCTTTGAGATTCTGAGGTATGAATCTGGCCAGTGTTCATTATCCTGGCCAGTATTTAATCAAGCTAGCTTCAAATTTGGCTCAAAAATTATGGTAAATGGTGTTACTCTTACCTAGTAGGATTAATAACACCTTGCTTTTTACATCAGTTTTGGAATGCCAAAGAGAAAATAAACATGGGCCTCTTTTTGAAAACAGGTGTACAACAGTCCGACAAAGTGCTGCAATGGGCCATGTGCAGCCTTCTTGCTCCCATTATTGCTCTCTCTGCCCCCCAACTCTGCACTCCCATTTTGAATTCTAATTCCTGGTCCTCTGTCATTCCCTGCCTTTCAACTCCCTCTCCAAAATTTACCTTTCTCTGAATCTACCTTCCTTGCTCTTATTCTCTGAGTACATGAAATGTTTTACCCAATAGCAGGCCTCCCAAGGAAGGCCTGTGCCAGGGTAGATGTCTCTGGATACAACTGCTGATCTTTCTCTTGTGACACACCTCCTGTAAGGTGCCCTACTACACACCACTCGAGGCTAGATCACACTAGCTTTGTCCATTAACTTCCCACTTTCAGCACAACTTTGCAAAGGTTCATTTGGTTTCCAAATATAAAACATAATCTAAGAGTCCAGACCTGGAACTCTGTGTTGCCTCACAAAGTATGTGAAGTGTATATTACTGTTCTGTAAATAAGTACTCATTTGTCATCTAAACACTGTATAATAAAAGCTGACAAATACTTATTTTTTTTAAATCCTGTAACTCCTTCACCAATCAGATAAATACAGTTACTAAACAATATACTCCTTTACTATTTTAAGTTGAAATAAATGTACATGTGATTTTAGTGTTAATAGTAGCAACAAAGCTCTATTAAATTCATCCACCCACCCCTTCTTCCATTCATTCATCCATCCCACTCACTTGCTCATTTATCCACCCCCTTCCATCCATCTCACCCACTCACCCATGCATCCACCTCTCTTTCCACCTATGATTCATCAGCCTATTCACTTATCCATCCATCCATCCACTGAGCAATCTGTCTATCCATCCACTTAGCCATCCATTCATCTAGCCACCCATTCAGCCAGCCAGCCACCCTTCTATTCAGCAGTTAGTTATTAAGCACTTGTTAATGTGTTGGTGCTATTGAAGTCCTGTAGATTTGTGGTTGAGCCCAGATCTAAAGCTTTATAAATGTTCTAGTCTCCTCTGGTATCCAGCTATTAGTAAGCTCCTTTCCTTAGATTAGAACATCAAAGGCAAATATTGAATACACATGCAAGCTATTTACTATTCTAATCAAATAGTTCACAAAGTTAATTTGATATCTATTTAAGATGGCACATAATTGTCACTGAATTGACTAGCAATTACATAAAGTTGTACCAATAAATCTGTAATCAGCCCCCATGTTGTTTTCTGTGTTGTTGTCTTTTTTTTTCAAGATCTATCATTTTCTGCTGCTATCTATTCTTTCTCCTTTGCTTCTTACACTTTAGTTTCTTCAGAACCCAAGTGAAATAAATTATGAGCATAGACTAAGTTTTTCATGGGTCTGAGTCCCATATTCCTCAAGGCCCAGATCTTTCTGGACCTTTCCTAGTGAACTAACTAGTCTGCCCTGACACTCACCTCTGCCTGGACAGTGAACATTGAGGGTCAATGAAAGTCAGATGAACCTGGCTTTGAGAAGTCTCCAGGTTCATCATTTGCTGGGGAGTCAATTGACAAAGACCTCCACCACAGAGGATGACACAGTACAGCTGGATTTCCTACATTTGCGCTTTAAGAGTCTTAAAAAAGATGAAAAAAATATGATAAAGAAAGAGGGCGGTTTCCAAGTCACATATGGAGAAACCAACAATTTTTAAAACATTCTTAATCCTGAACCCATTCTAAACTGCAGTAAATAACCACAAATTCATAAAGACAAAGAGTGTGACAGGAGACACTAGCAGACAAGCAGAGTGAATCACCTTGTAAAGACTGGCAAGCAGAAAGCAGAGAAGTAACAGCTGAGAGAGCTTGCCCATACATGAGAACATCTGCAGGAGTCCACTAATCTCTGATTACAAGGGTCAGGAGAGGCTCAGCAGGACATGACTGTTCCTTTAAGAGAGCAACAGGGTATGTGATGGAAGTCAAGGGAGTGATCTGTCCACTTAGCTGATGACAAATCTAGACAAGGACTTTGTCTCTGCTCTGTACACACAACCAAGAAACCCTGGAAAGGAAGTAGGTTCTCACCAGAGATTCCCAAGGATATCAGACAGTTGTGAAGAGCAGGGCTGAGCACAGCACAGGACAGTCTAGTGACTGGAGCAGAACCCCAGTCAGCAGAGCTTCCAGAATCTCAGCACAAGATAAAGTCGATAATGGCTGAATTCTTCCCAGAAAAAATGGAATGGTTTCAGAGAAGCATGTAGGGGGAGGGGACCACAGAACTATTTGAGATTATCACAATGAAAATTTACCTACAATCTGATTACCCTATATTAAAAGTCAAGGGATTGGAGAGGTGGCTGGGTTGGTAAAGTCCTTTCCACTCAAACATGAGGACCTGGGTTCGAATCCTATACCCCCACAAAAAATAGTGTGTGTGGTAGTGCACATCTCCAATGCCAGTGCTAAGGAAACCAAGACAGGTGAATGCTTAGTAGTGTATGCTGGTGAGCCAGGCTGGTCTAGCCACTGATGCTCCAGGGTCAATGAGAGACCTCATCTCAAAAAATAAGGTGGACAGCAAGTGAGTATGACCCCTGCCGTTGACTTCTGGCCTCCATACTCACTCACTCGTGTGCATGCACATACATGTGTACACACATAAACATGTACACAGGTTCCCCTCCCTTCTTTTCCTTATCCTCCATTTTTACGCAAGGAGTCCTACTATCCTAAATACTGTTGGCAGCTATTTTTTTGACCAGGAAGAAAATCAGACTTAGAAATACATGAAACTGGCACTGTAGAAAGTGAAGTGAAGAAAGGAAAGCTGGGCCTGGCAGAGCATGCCTGCAATACCAGCACTTGGGAGGATCCAACAGAAGGTTCACTACAAGTGTGAGGCCAGACCGGGGTAGTGAAGCCTGTCTCAAACAAAGAGCAAACAAACAAAGAACAAGAGGAAGAGAAGAAAGGGACCAAGCCAGGAGTTCAATGCCATGATTTCTCTACCAAATCATCCCCAAAGCCCTCTCTCCCTTTTTTTATTCCATTCCACGTGCCTCATGACTACTCCATGGCCACTTATTAATCAGCCTCAGAATTACTAGGCATTCTAGCCTTCTCATCTGAAATAGTTTAAGCCTGCCATCTTAATTAGGGTTTCTACTGCTGCCCCAATCACCATGACTAAAGAGCAAGTCGGGGAGGAAAAGGTTTATGTGGCTTACACTTCCACATCACTCTTCATCATCAAAGGAAACCAGGACAGGAACTCAAACAGGGCTGGAACCTGGAGGCAGGAGCTGGTGCAGAGGCCACGGAGGGCTCCTGTCCACGGGCTTGCCCCTCTCTTACACAACCTAGGCCCGCCAGCCTAGGAATGGCCCCACCCACAATGGGCTGCCCCCCTCCATCAATCACTAATTAAGAAAATGCCTTACAGCCAGATCTTATGGAGATATTTTCTTAACTGAGGCTCCTTCCTTTCAGATAACTCTAGCTTGCTTCAAGTTGACATAAAAATAACCAGTACACCTGCCCAGGTTCAAAAAGAAGGTATGTTAGAGCAACTCAGAGAAGTGAAGCTATTGAGCAAACCCTCAGATCAAAACATGGGCTTCCCCAATCCAGGAATGTACTATGGCCGACAAAATTGCTCCTAACCTGTAGTCTGAGCAGTCACAAGGGACCTCCGTGCAGTGAAGGGAAGGGGCACTTCAAGGGATCCAGGAAACTGTGTGAATCAAGCATTTTCTATATCTGAAGAAATGCATACCTTTTATACATAACATATTTTTATCTTTAAAACAGAAATTCTTACAACAAATAAGATATAAAGTCATTTGAAATCTCTGCTGAAGCCGGGTGTTACATTTTTATATTCTATATATTGTATAATTTCTTAACCATAGGTACAGAAAATATAGCAGCCACTTGGGAGGAATATTTTTTCTTCTTAACAGGAATGGCCATGTCCTCTAAACTAAAAGTTACTGTCACAAATCAGACTGTATAAGAAAAGGCTTGTGGGAATGCAGTCTCTCTGCCTGCTAAATTTACAGGCCTTTAAACTATCTCAGCACTCAGACCTCCAGTAACCCTAGCCACACTCTGCACAGTGACCTCCCGATCATCACTCTGCCCTACATGCTGAGCCTCACCACATCCACAGCCATAACTAATTATAACGGGGGCCGGGGGTAGCCAGCTGGCCCAATCAATCTTTGGCTGGCCCTGACTCACAGGGTGGCTTGGCACAAAAAGTTGTTGGTTATGGACAAACCAGGCCTCTTGGATTTCCATTGGGCATCTGTTTTGGTTTGGCTTTAGTTAGCAGATAATACTGCACATTTATAGGGTACACTGTATATTTTAATACATGCACTGTGTAATTATTAAATCAAGATAATTAGTACTTTAACCACTTCTCATCTCTTTGTGGTGAGAACGTTTAAAAAAAATCATTATTTTCAGGTACTTAATATGATACAATTAATCATAGTCACTCACCTTATAGCAGAAACATTAGAAATGACCTTACCATCTCATGGCCACATTGTACCAGTTGACCAGTCCTTTTTTCAGGCATTTGAACTCAGATATAGACATATACTATATAAAGCACTAAGAAATCAGGATAAAGTAGAAGCTGAGTTAGGGAGAAGTTGAGAGAAAGGAAGGCTAAGCAGAGAGAAAGGTTGAATCTATGAAAACTGGAAACAGCAGGGTGGTGTCACTGTGGTAGCCCCAGGGCAGTGAAGGGATGCTGGCACACCCATGTGTGAGCCACATCTGGACCTATAGATGACTCCAGGGCATCAAGGTTGAATCTTCTATGATGGGAACAAAAGGAAATCTGCATATGCAAAAGTCATATTGGTCCTTGGTCACTATTTACTTAACAGCCATTCACCACCATAATGACAACAATCTAATTAGATTGCCAGATAACTTCAGTACATGACAAGATGCTGTTGCAGAACTTGAAAACATTACTGGATAATTAGCAGTACCTATCAAGTTGTTTCCTGAAGTTTTTTTATAATCTACTGTTAAGACATAAACCTAGAATTGTTACATCTTAAGAGTTGAAAATAATGCTCCAGGCTTCCTTTGCAAAAGGAAATCTTGAGACTGATTCTTCTTCCAAGTAACTTTACATCCACATCAAATAATCACTCTTATTTGATTAATTTTGTGGTTTTTAATTTTTTTTCTAAATTAAGATTATTTTTACTACAGTGATATAATTTTGATACAGAAACTCACTGGTAAGAGGTACATTCATACTTAAATGACAAAGCACAACCATCAGGCAATTTAAAGGCAGTTACATGTTTTTATTACATAAACATAACATTCCTCATGGCAGCTGATCTCCAGTTTGCGTGTTGCTTCGATAGAATGTCAAGTGCCTGTAGATGTTCTCTAAGAATCGTTTAAGAAAACAAAACTCCTCTCATGCCTCCAAAAATGCTTCATTGCCTATATTTCCCAATCACATTCTTAAAAATAATAATAATAGTAGGTTTTGTTTACTTTACAGTGTAATGTTTTATTTCAAGATATAAAAACAGGACTTCTCAATGAGTCCCCTTTGTTTACAAAGTTCTATAAAAATACACAAGGAAGCATATGTTTGATTCTTACTTAATTATTCCAGTTGACCACAGATACCAAGAAATGCAACCCACATTAATCTTGCAACAATACAATGTCAACGTCATCGTGAACACCCTGCAAAAGTAGTTCTCCGGTGTATGTAACAATCTTTCTTCGTTTCGCAGCTTTCAGAGTTCCTACCAATGCTTCAAAGAGATTGGCACATCTGTCATCTCGGAAAAGGACTCCAAACTTCACACTTAACTTCCCATCAGCATCTAATTGCAGAAGCACAATGTTAGCAAATGTGTCTTGTCTCCATGGGTGGCAAACTTGGAGCATCTTCAAGAAACATCTAACCAAAATTTAATATAACACGAAGCCTCTTCCTATACTCAAATAGCAGAATAAGCCTGGTATGCTTTGTGGACAAGGACTGAAAAGGACCAAAAGAAGCATTTAGGAAAGATGAGTGTTGTCAGTTGTGGTGATGCACCCCTTTAGTCCCAGCACTCAAGAGGCAGAAGTAGACAGAATTCTGTGAGTTCAAAGCCAGGCTGGTCTACCATAGCAAGTTTAAAACCAGCCAGGTCTACATTGTGAGACTCTTGTCTCAAAGACCCTGTCTCAAAGTTTGTTTGTTTGTTTGTTTGTTTTTTAGGGAAAAAAAGTAAATAGGCTATGATACAAAGGTTATAGATGAACTTCTCTCAGCATTGACATTCAAAATTGTTATTTGGGACTAGAGAGAGTTGGCTCAGTAGTTAAGAACGCTGACTGTTCTTCCAGAGGGCCGAAGGTTCAATTCTCAGCAACTCCTACCTGTTTGTAACTCCAGTTCTGGGGATCTTATGCCCATTCCTGATCTCCATGGACACCAGACGTGCATGTTATGCACAAACATACAGGCTAACAAAACACCCGTACAAATTTTCAAAATTTTATTTAAAAATAAAATTAAAAAATAAATCCTTTTGAAAAATAAATAAAAAAAATTGTTAGCTGCCAGGTTTTTAAAGACAACATTGGAAAGGAAAGAGAATGTTCTGAACATACTCAGTGTCCAGGGTTGGAGTGAAGGCTTTAAAATGGGGCATATTCTTCTATTACAATCACTGAATCTCAGCTCCTGTAGGGAGACCCAGAAATTTTTTACAAGATTATCTCACTTGGATGTCAATTTATAAGTTATTTATTAAAAACTAAGGTGAAGGAAAAGTAGTTCTGCTGTTTATAAAGAAAGGTGCTGACTAGCCTTGGGCAGCCTTCAAGTGCCAGCCCTCTGTTACCAAACCAAAGTGAAAATGGGCTTGACCGGATTGTTCCAGAATTTATAGATAAATCCCAATTTATAATACATTTTTTTAAGGTACCAAATGCATAAGCTGGGGTATAAGCCTGGTTTCTTTCCTCTTGTCCTTCAATGTGACAAATGTCCAGACAAATGTCTATCTATCCCTTCCTGTGTCTTTGTAATTCTATCCCCTTATGCATTGCTGAGTTGAAGCTTTCTAATTGTTTCTCCCCCAGGTAATTTCAAGCTGCTAATGGGTTATCCCTTACCAAATTCCCTCTCCCTATTCTTGCCCCCAGTATACCATCCACATTAATGGGAAATAAAACATATGGAAGACAACTTATGAGATGCAAATCTGATAGATACTATTGCATGTTTAGCTTTCAATGGTCCCCAGCATCTTCAAAATAAAATGAAGAGCACAGCTCTCTTTGCCTGACTGTGCCTGAGCATCCAATGCTTGCCTGGTCTTCTATGACTTCACTTCATATTTGGATCTAGTCATAATGAATTGTCTGCTCTTACCCAAGGGCCCATGAGAGATCTGGCTTTTGTAACTGTACCTATATTGAGTTATCAGCCCAGCATCCTAGATGCTGTTCTCTAACTAAATTACTTTATTCAAGAACAGAGTCAACTGTAACCTTCCTTAAAACCTACTTCACAATTCTTAATTGCATTAGTTATCTCTTCTTATTAAATTGAGTGTGTATCTATCAACTTTAGTAACAATAGTCAACATTTATTGAGTACTGCTATGTTCCTAGGACAGTTTGATGAACTTTAAAATCATTAAAATATGCTCAATCCTCATTTTGTGTAAGCAAATGAGCACCATTATTTTATAGCCAACTAAACTACCAAGTTAAAAGTAACACAATATTAAGATACATTCTAAGCCAGGCAGTGGTCCTGCACACCTTTAATCCCAACACTCGGGAGGCAAAAACAAGTGAATCTCTGTGAGTTCAAGGACAGTCTAGTCTACAACATTAGTTCCAGGACAGCCACGGCTCTTATACAGAGAAACTCTGTCTCAGAAAAAACAAAACAAACAAAAAAACAAAAAAACAAAAGCAACAACAAAAGGATATATTCTATTTTAGCAACTTTAAAATGCAAAGTTTCAGAATTATTGAAACATTATTACATAAATAAGGAAACCAAGACACAGAAACATGTGACAAAGTGCACAAAGGTCACTCAGCAAGTATGAGAGGAACAGGATTCATTTCCAGACAGTCTGGCAGGAGGCCATATTCCGACTTGACATGTTAAAAATTTTTTAGACTAGGTCTCAGTAGTCCAGGGTGGCCCTGACCTACCAAGAACTGGGATTACAGGCAAGTATCACAGCAACTAGCTAAGCCCATACTCTTAACTGGTACATTTCCAGTCTGTCCATCTTCCAGCTGCCTCAAGAAGACCTTAAGATTGAAATAGAATTTCTTTTTCAATTCTATATTCTCTATATTTGAGCCAAAAGCAGGTATTCAAGAATCCTTATTGGATGAAAGATTTAGATCTCCAAGTAATCATATTCTCTACTTCATCTTTTCTAACTGGATGAAAAATGAGACTTTAAAGATTTGGACTTTCAAAGAAACAGATAAAATATCCCTCATCAATTTCTAGTAGGGGCTCATATATCATATGCAGATTAGTCAAAACCACTTCAGGTTCAACTAAAACAACTATAACATGTCAGAAAATGACATAGTTTCTTATAGGCTTTCCACCTCAATCAGTCATCTTTTGCCAACAATAAAGTCAAGATGTTCTGTTAAGGCTATGATTTTTAAAGTATTTTCATGCATATGGATGTTATGATAATTATCTTGTCTTCTAATTTGTAAAGCTGTCAATTCTGAAGTGGAACACAGATACTCTTTTTAGGAGTACAAAGGTTAGAATTTTAAAGCTAGCTGAACCTGACCAATGAACACCAGGTTGGCATGAATAGAACAGTCTACAAATTTTTGGAAGTATGCTCTTAACAATCCAAACATACTAATTCCAGGGAATCTGACCCTAGTGATGCTGGAGAGACCCAGGTGATGTGAGAGAGGAACACAAGTGGGGGGGGCACTAGCAAAAATGAGACCTCCCCAGACCTGTATCAAGGGAATGTAGTGAAGAGATAAGACATGGGGACTAAGGAAAGATTTCGTTTGACTGGGGACCTACATATTAGTAAATCACATTCCCCAGCATCTTCTCAGTGTTCTACACTAACATCAGTTCATTCCTGTTCCACGTTCACCCCACATGTCCGTCCTCAACTAAGCTGCCTACCCCTCTACACGTCCAAGTCCCATCCATTCAAGGCTTCACTAAACCAAGTAAGTGCTCCCAGTTCTGCAGTTACCAATAATCTATTGCCCTGAAACTAGATTGAACTAAATGCCAGCACTGTTTGGGGGTGTGCCTAAGAGCATACTCTGCGGGCAGGGGCATGGTCATGTCGAGACATAGCCATGCCTGGAGGCGCACTCAGGTGGCAAACTCGAGCGCTGTCTAGAACACACCTACAAGCACTTCATAGACTAGCAACCCACTTCTTTTGATAATTGCCTAATCAATTTTTATCAATTAAGTAATAAAATGCTTCAAGAAAAGGAACATGCCTAACCCACTTGTACTTATGCAGGCCTTGGCACAGATGAGAGAGCAGTGTCCATAAGGGATTAAGATAATTAAACACATGTAGCTGTGACTTCCACAGCACTTCCATGTCTCTCTATCTTGGCATTTCAGTTGTGTTGTCAAAATAAAATGACTAGAGAAGATTGGAGGAGGAGGAACTGGGACTGGATCCCTGGTGAAGCACTTGCTTAGCACGTCTGACAGCGTGAATTCCATACCAGGACTACCAAAGGAGGCAGAGAGAATAACGCTACCCAAAGGGAATCCATGTTCTAATCTGTAGAACTTGAGAATTCTCTGCAAAAGGAATTTTTCAAATGTGATTAAATAAGGACTTTAAAATGGGGCATTATTCTGGATTATCTGGATCCAATGAATGGAATCCTAAGAGTTCTTAAAAATGAAAAAGGGAGGCAGAGTAGTGCAGAGTGAGGGCACGTGACTCCCCTCACTGTTGCTGGTTTTGAAGACAGAGAAAGAGAGCCATGCACCAAGGAATGCCCGCAGCTCCAGATGCTACTGAAAGTAAGGAACTACATACAGTCTCCTCAAAACCTCTGAGAAAGGATTGAAGCCAGACAGTGGGAGAATATTATTTTAAAGTGCATTACTTTTGTTTATGTTTCATTTAACTCCGTGAAGCTGTGTTACTTTGCCCGCCTAAAACACCTGATGGCCTAATAAAGAACTGAATGGCCAAGAGTGAGGCAGGAGAGAGGATAGGCGGGGCTGGCAGGCAGGGAGGAGAAATAGGAGAAAGCTGGGAGGAAAGAAGAAGTAGCCAAAGAAAGAGGACATCAGGGGCCAGCCACCCAGCCACAGAGTAACAAAGATTACACAAGTAAGAAAAAAGGTTAAAGCCCAGAGGCAAAAGGTAGACAGGTTAATTTAGATTAAGAAAAGCTGTCAAGAAACAAGCCAAGCTAAGGTCAGTCATTATAATTAAAACTAACCTCCATTTGAGATTTATTTGGGAGCTGGATGGCAGGCCTCCCAAAAGAACAAAGAACAAAAACAACAAGAAGCCAGCACCTGGATCTGAGCCTGGAAAGCCCCTCATCAGATGCCTGAACTACACAAAATAGGAAATGTGTCCTGGTGTTAAACATCTTGCTTTACCATTGCTGAGTCTGTTGTAGCTGGCTACAGCAAGAATAGAAAACAGGCAGAAGGGACTGGGGGCGGGGGGGGGGGGGGGGGGGGGGGGGGGGGGGGGGGGGGGGGGGGGGGGGGGGGGGGGGGGGGGGGGGGGGGGGGGGGGGGGGGGGAGCTGTGCAAGCTTAGGGATTTGAAGGAGGTAGGCACTGAGGAGGTAAAGACAGGGATTCCAGGGCTCACTGGCCAGCCCGATTAGTCTTTTTGGTGAGCGTCATGTCTCAATGAGAGACCCTGCCTCAAAAAACACAACTCAAAGAATGACACTGGGATTAACCTTTGGCTTCTACATGCATGTACACACAGCCACACAGCACAGCACCCCACACATACACACAAAGAAGAGGAACACAACTAGTTCAAAAGACAGTAGGAATTAACAGCTTAATGGGATTGTTTAAAGTGTGTCTATCCTACTATATTAAAGATTTATAATGACCTTGCTTTTTTTTTTTTTTTGGAGACGAGGTTTTATTGTTCAGGCCAGGGCAGGGTGGCCTTCAACTTGTGATCCTCTTGCCTCTGCATCCTGAGTGCTGAAATTTCAAGGATGCAATGTTTGTTTTTGAGATAGTCCAAAACATTAGTTTTCATTTATAGGGCTGGAGAGAGGGCTCAGCGGTTAGGAGCACTGGTTATTGTTCTGGAGGAACTGAGTTTGATTCCCAGCATCTACATGGCATGGCAGCTAACAACTGTCTGTAATTCCAAAGATCTGACACCCTTACACAGTTATATAAAATAAAATAAATATTTTTTTAAAAATCTAATTTTCATTTACATGCTATTTTTAAACCTCTGAATTCCATTATCCTAGCTGATGTTGAATATGTCCATTGTTCTTACATTCAGTATGCTCCCCAATCCTTGCACACTCAGATGTAGCAGATACCTCAGTACAACTTAAAAGAAAGACACCAATAATTTTACACATTGTCGTCCTCACAATAGCTGCTTGGCCACTGAAAACAAAGACATCAAAAAAAATCTAAAAGTTGATTTATTTTACTATTATGTTTGTAACTGTACAAATCCCACGAACACAGAGAAAACAAAGTCAATTGTGCTGGCTGTTCTTGGTTGCCAACTAGACTACATCTAGAATTGGATCAAATAAAACTTAAGCAGCTGGGTACACCTGTGAGAGATTTTCTTTTTTTTCTAAATCGATTGAAGTGTGTAGTGGGATTATGTTGGTACGTTGTAAATATTTGCCCCTCCTACTGGTTTAATAAAAATTGGCCAAAGGCAGACAGGAAGTGTGGGTGGGGATACCAGACTAAAAAAATTCTGGGAACATCTCAGAGCAGAGCAGAGATGCCAGACAATTGCCAGTGAGATGAGACGCCACAGAGATGCTAGGAGATGCAGAGGAAAGAAGTTGAAATGCTGCTGAGAAAAGGTACTGAACCTCATGGCTGAACAAGATAAGAAAAATGGGTTAGTTTAAGACTACAGAGTTAGCAAGTTATATGTCTGGGATGCCTGGGCCCTAGGTCAATCAGCATAAAATTAATAAGCGTCTGTGTGTCTCTGTGGGACTGTGGGTCTGCAGGTCTGTGGGCCAGAATCTCAGGACCAGGCTGGAAAGTCCAGGCCCAGAAACTTCATACTACAGAAGTGGGAAGATCCACTTGGTTTTCTTTATTTTTGGTTGTTGTTGTTTGTTTGTTTGTTTGTTGGGGGGACCCACTTTTAATTCAGATCCTTTGAGGTAGGAAGATCCACCTTTAACCTGAGCCATGGAAGAATGAAGCCTGCTCTCCTTGGGTGCAAGCCCATTCCTTCACTGACATTGAAGCCTACTTCCTCAGGATTCTGGTGTAAACTGAAGACCAGCTAAGACATCCAACCTCAAGGACTGAATAACTACTGGATTCTTGGATCTTCCATTAGTAGACAGCCATTGCTGGACTAGCTGGATCTCAGCCTGTAAGTCATTTTAGTCCATCCCCTTTCACTACATATGTAGAATTATTATCTAAGTTCTGCTCCTCCAGGGGCCAAATACAATTTAGTGTAATTTCAGTCTAAATCTCTAGTCACTTGTAAATTTGTAAAATAAAGCAGAAAACAAGAATTTTAACAGCAAAAAATAATTCAACCTAACTCAAACACCAGACTTTAAGACAAACAAAGGAAGCTCAGTGATTTTTCAATTCAAAAGAACAATAAAACATCTCAACTGTTCTCCGCCTCAGAAACTTGACATTCCAAAAGCCCCGTGTATCAAATACCCATTGAAGACTAAGAGCATTACCACCTCAGGCTCTGGGCAAAGTGTGCCACTGGTTCCTAAGTCCTAGGTAGCTTTTCCATAATGCCTTGGGATATATGCAGAAAGAAACATTCTACATTAGAATACTTACTTTTAGAACCCAAACGATGAATCTCCTCCACTAGGAGATTAACCTCATGATCCACATTCATTGCTGACTGAAAGAGAAAAGAAGTCTGTGTTACAGCCATTTCTATATTCCATCAGGCACAAAGCAATCCAAGGAGCCTTCTTCCTCTGTTTCATGTAATATTTGTTGCTGTTATTGACCACCCCCCTTTTCTACTTATGTGAAATACAGTACACTAATATAGCTCCACTTTCCCTGTACCTATAGAACCTCCCTCTCTGTTGCCCCATTCCTGTGATCCTGGCAACTAGGAAGAAGATAATCTCTTTCCCCACAACAATATTACTCCTTGCACATCTTATCACAGAGTCCTACTAAGCACCCAAATTGCAAAAATGTAACAGGATCCATGTTCAAGGCAAAGAACAGCAATGTGGCACACACTCTCTGGATGCTGGCTCCAAGGCATTAAAGGCTGGCTCGTCCTTGGAGATGACGAAAAGGTAGACGAAATGGACAAATGGAAAATTGTGGATACAAAGGAGAAAACACAAGACACGGCTTTGGCAGACCCTGAACTAAGAGATGGAGATGTTCCCTGCTCTTCAGGAGCCTGGGTTCTAGAGGTGACACAGATCCATACCAAGGCCACCCGAATGCCCTCAGGTCAGTGCAGTGATAATTTCCAGTTCATATATGGGAGCATCACACCCTTCTCTAGATTCTGTCCATGAAAACTGACTGCATTGTCCAGCTTGTAGTGAAGCCCATTCATTTCCCATCATGAAGAGTACAGATTAAGAATAGCTGAGCCTGCTAAATCTTGCTAAATGCTGCTGTGACTTGCTAAATCTTGCACAGGTTGGGTTCTGGCCTCTGTTCCAGCCTCCTCCACTGTACACTCATGTGCTAAGCTGCAGCTGCAGGAATCTACTATTCCTCAAACACCCCTAGCAATGCTGCCAGAATCCTCTGCATTCTCCCTTCTGCTCAGGCTAGTGCTATTCCCTTTCTAAGACTCAGTCCCAGTTTGGATAGAACATCCCTCAGGAAGCATTCCCTAATCTGAGGAGCACTCCCCTCCTGGGTGTTCCCATTGTACTGTATGTCTCTTTTATTTCACTCAGGTGGAATTACTGGTTTCTGGGCTTTCCTTACTAGAAGATAAATTTCCACAGGGATCTGACTTCAATATTCCTGGCACCAAGTGGAAAGATTAAACAAATACTATTTCATGAACTAACAGGAATAAGCAAAGGGATAAGAGGATAGAACTCCCCCAGCAAAGACCAGCAAGAATGAGAGAGGCCTCAAGTCAGTCTGCTCTCACAAGAAAAATTCTCCAGGCTGAATAAGGGGCTAAAAGGAGGAGCCTTGTTACTGCGTTCATTAAGATGATGACCTGAAAGAAACAACTTCATCCATATGGATTAGTACTAATTCCTGGTGGCTTTGCAAAGAGTGACATCTACAACTGTATACCACCTGCTTCAGTGACATTGACTGGGAGACCAGAGTTCCAGTCACTGATAATTAAAGAGTGCCAATACCATCTGCTGCTATTTGCATGAACACTAGAATCGAAGGGGCAGACATTGCAGTAAAATGCAAAATCTTCGATTAAATGCAATTCTCTAAAACTTATTATTAATAATTATACTATCTGAGCCTGGTGTGGTGACCCATACCTTTAATCCTAGCACCCCTAAGGCAGAGGCAGGTGAGTTCAAGATTGCCTGGTCTACAAAACAAGTTTCAGAACAGCCAGGGCTACACAGAGAAACCCTGCGTCAAAAATAAATAAATAAATTATTCTGCCCAACTATAGTGGGGACTTTTGTGTTGGTGAAAGCATAATTATGCAATTTAAGGCAGAGTTTAAAAGTGATACTAAAAAGTTAAAATATTCTCAGAGGATATAGAATGATAGTAGAAGTAAACCTGTCAGTGTGAACAGCAGCTATTTTGTGGGCCCAGTACAGTTTCCCCACTCTGGCACAAGCAGTCTGAGTTTGTTTGGAGACAATACTTTCCTCTCTACTCTAAAGCCATGTATGTGGGCAGAGCAATAACCTCAGCTCCAGAAGTGATCTAGAGTCAATGGGATTGGTTAGAGGCATCAGGTTCCTCATCTGAGTCCATTTATATAATTCATTTTTAAGCTAAAAAAAAAATCCATTTATTTATTTGAGGAGTCACTTACATGGAGGCCTGAGAACAAGTACTCTCATTTAAAACAGTCAAGTTCAACCCTATATTGCTAGGCTATTAGTAAATCACATTTTTTCTATTGGTTCTAAGATGTGGGTTTACAACCCCAGCATACATGGTTACCCTATGGAAAGACTCAGTTAGGAAATCCAGAAAAGGAAAATCCAGTCATAAAATGACTCAGCCTGTTCCTGACATCATGGATATTCTGGCTATATGAATCAATGTCATTTTCCTTGTTTATGTAGCATGTAGTGGTTTGTGTGAATTTCTATTACTTGCACGCTAAAGAATATTAATCCAAAAAGTTAACTTAATGAACTGTTATTAAAGAACACACCAAAAAAAAAATGAGTAACCTCCTTATAATGTACTTCCATACATTCTCTTGTTTGGTATCATTCTTTTGGTTAGGATGAACAGATACAACAGAAAAGCAGATTTGGAGGCTGGGAGAATGACTCAGTTGGTAAAACACTTGCTTTGCAAGGATGAGGTCCCTGAGTTTGAGCCACAGAACCTCCATAAAAATATTGGGTGTGGGAGCACCTATGACTATAATCGCATAGCTGGGGAGTAGGTGTGCCGCTCCATAGCCAAGCAGTCTAGCTTAATGCTGGGCTTGCATTCCTGAGGATGACATCTAAGGTTGTCCTCAGGCCTCCACCTGCAAGCGCACGCACATGTGCACTCACTTACACATGCACCTGTACACACATGTTAAAGACGCACCTGCATGCACAGGCATGCCCACACATGTATGTGGGAGTGGGGGGAAAGACACAAGACAAGATTTGGGAGCCATATAAAAATTCTCTACAAAATTGCCCTGTTTCCAGAAGTAAGGGTTTGTGAGAGAGAGAGAGAGAGAGAGAGAGAGAGAGAGAGAGAGAGAAAGCCAACCTGAAATGAAGGGAGTATGAAATGAAATGCCCAAGATTAGAGACTTCTGAGTCTAGCACCTGTTATTTCTCTTTTAAACATCAGTCTGTCGCACTGTCTACTTCGAACACCAGGGAGATAATTCAGATTTATAGCTCATGTAACAATTGAGAAACAAAGAGGAAGGCCCTCTGTTATGTGCAGTATGCACAGCCACTTACATTGAAAAGGGCACTCACTCATCCAGCTTTCGGGAGGGAAGGCAAAGGGCATTTCTTTATGATTAATTATACACCAAAATCCTTATCTGAGTTAATTTATGTAATTCTTTTATTCCTAAAAAAATCTTTTTGCATTTATTTTGGGAGGGTGTGAATGTGGAGGTGACATACAACTTGTGGGTTTCCCTTTTGGGTCCCAGGGATCAAAATCTGGTTATCAGGCTTGGCAGCAAGTGCCTTTATGCCTAATCCACTCAGCTGCCCTGAATTCATGAAATTCTAAGAACCCCACAGAGCACTTATTACTTACCCCATTTTATTGAGAATGAAATAAGCTCACAATGGTTAATGACACAAAGTGCTATTCCTAACACATCACTTTGCCACTGCTTACCCTTCTTTTGCTTTTATGCAAATGAACCTAATGTAACAGTGTATTCTTATGTAATATCATATACTGAGTCCTTATTAAGAAGGATCATTTACAAAGCAAGAAAAGGCTTCTGTCTGGACCCCTATGCATAGGAAAATAATAGGCTTACTACTGCTAGCATATACAACTTGGCATGTTTTAGTCACTTATTATGGGAGGGGACAAAGAAGAAAATATTCACATTATACAATCTTTGGAAGACCCGTGGCAGTCTAAAAGCAGGACAGAAACCCTCCACTGCAGTGAGAGAGATCAAGAACAATGAGAGGTCATAAGCAGAGCAAGTCAAAGAAAAAGAGCCTGTCTGTGAGAGGCTGGGCAAGAAGAATAGCAGTGGCAGATGTTAGCCGGGCCGTCTAACTGTCACAGACTCTAATTAGGCTGGCTGGCTGCGTGAGACTCACAAAGAGTAGGGCTGTGGCAAACGCAGGAAAGCTCCATCGACACACATTTGGAAAGATATGTCAGGGGCATCCTCTAGTTATGTTTTAAAACTCCAAAGGCATAGGTCAAGGAAATAAAGCCTACTGGAGTCGCCTCCCCTGGGAATCAGCAGCCAACTTTACAGGAGAGCTGGGCTCTTTTCTAGTCTCACGTCTAACAGCTGGCGCGGGTCAAAGGCTGACCCGGTATCTTTCTCCCCATTCGCTGAATCGAGCACACTCCATATTTGGTCATTTACTTTATCCCTCCTACAAGTTTGAGGGCTTGCCAAATAAGAGTTCTCACATCCTGGGGCTTACGGGTACCACTCGCTCACCCCTTAACTGGTGGCAGAGGGCGGCAGAACTCAGGACCACAGGAAGGGCTTAGTCCCGAAGCCTTTGTCTCCTCAACTCACCTGTCCTTGGTCCCCCACAGTCAGAGCACCCGAGGGCACTGCTCGGGGACCCCACAAGTCCGGCTTCCCCTCACTCATCCGCCCTCCTCACTGCAAAAAGGCACTGTCCTGACGCCACTTTATTCTTCCGGGATCCCCCTCCAGCCCTTCCCACCCAGCACTGCAGAACTGCACCACGAACCGACGCCAAGTGCAAAACCCATACATTGCACCACTGCAAACATCCATCGGTTCAGGCTGCTCCTTTCCTGGTCCGCCCCCGCCCGGCAAAAGTCACGTGAGCTCAGTGCGGAAGTGTACCGGCCAAGTGCGGTGCCCGCGAGTGGAGCACCAGGGCATATGCCCACGTCCCCTCCAACCACACCTCAGCACCCCAGGGGTCCCCGAGAGGTCGGGTCCAGGCTTTCCTCCCCGTACTCGCTCACCTCTTTGATTGCTTTTTTCTTCACCGAAGAGCTGATGCCCGGTGGATCTAGATCGGGTTCTCTGCTTCCGCACCTTGGGGAGGAACAGGCTGAAGAAGGAAGTGGCCCGGGCGAAAAGAAAGGCTGCAGTGGAAGAGGGAGGGGAGAAGGAGAGGCGTGGGGGGCAAGTGAGACTATGTGCTCTCTGGAAAGGGGCCGCCCACTCTCCCGGGACACGCCTAAGGAGGAGGCAACCAGAGCAGACGCCAGAGCAGGAGGCTGGCTTCTAGGAATGCGGACCCAAAATACCATCACCTCCCTCCATCCTACTCAGTCAGGACCCACACACAGCCTAATGCATCTTATACTAGACATAGATTTCATGCCAGAATCTTACCCAAAAAGAGAGTAAGCTCCCCCACCATGCTGAATACTGAAGTCTCCTAAGAAAATGGTGACATGGCTTCATAGCATGAGGTTCAAGAAAAGCCAAAAAAAAAAAAAAAAAAAGACTCAGTACTGTCCCATTTGCAAAAACACCTGCATTCTTCAAGGTCAATTTTTTCTACTGAGTTGGACAAAACTGGTTCTTGGGTCAGAATAGATTTCTCTCCATTGTTTCCTACATTTAACTTCATAATTCAAATTATTCAAATCATGTGTGTATATATACTTGCCATACTCAGAATTTTCAAAAAATCAATTCAACCCAAATTATTTTTACAGTAGTTTCAATTGTAGCTACTAGGGAAAGTTCTTTCCCTAGCCCCAATTAATTGTCCAAGTCACCAGCATTTTTAGTGGCCTAAACGCCTTTAATCCCAGCACTCCACAGAGGCAAGTTGTAGAATATTATTTTAAGGTGTGTTACTTTTGTTTATGTTGCATTTGTTTAACTCTGTAAAGCTCAGTTATTTTGTCTGCAACACCTGACTGGCCTAATATAGAACTGAGTGGCCATTAGCAAGGCAGAAGAGAGAGATAGGCAGGGCTGGCAGGCAGAGAAAATATATAGGAGAAATCTGGGAGAAAAAAAAAAAAGGAGCAAAAAAAGAAGGGGCTAGTCACACAGCCAGCCATAGAGTAAGAGTGGAAGTAAGGCTATACAAGTAAGAAAAAGAAAAAGCCCAGAGGCAAAAGGTAGATTTAAAGTTAAGAAAATTTGGCTAGCAACAAGCCAAGCTGAGGCCGGACATTTCTAAGTAAGAATAAGCCTCTGTATGTGATTTATCTGGGAGCTGGGTGGTGGGCCACCAAAAGAGCAAAAAGAGTAACAGAGTAAAAAAACAAACAACAACAGAAGCAGGCTGATGTCTGCGAGTTCAAGTCCAGCTGGTCAACATAGTGAGTTCCAGGACAGCCAGAGCTATAGAGACTCTGTCTCAAAAAGCCAAGTCTTCACCAACTCACAAACTGGCACTTGAAAAACAAGGATCTACCAGGTCTCACCAAACAGGAAGATTAGCAATTATCCCATAACTCTGGTGACAGTTTGATCATTAGAACCAATCAAAGACTCCCTTGGAGATGCAAGGTGGTGAATATGGAGAATGAGCTATCTGGATTGAGGCTGTAAAAGGTCAGGTTCCAGACAGAGGCCCAAAAAGGACTTTTATTAACCAATAAACTTGATTGTGCAAGAATGGGGGAGGGGAGAAAGAGATTAGAAGGTGGGTGGAGATGGTTAGAGAGGTTTTGGGGAGATCGCAGGACAGTCTGTGAGAAGCTGAGATTATGATTATAGGAGAGTTACAAAGACTTGCCTGTTTTCAAGGGCTGTCTGAGTAGCCAGGTTCCCTAATTGGTGCTGGGTCCATTCACTCCCCAAACTGTGGCCTAGATGCCCTTCAAGGTCAAGGTCTATCATGTGAGTGTGAATCTGAATGGATCACTGTTCTGTAACTGTCCAGCAAGCCTGCAAATTCTTGTTTTTCATGTCAGATGAAGATTAACATAACTCCAAGATTCTTTGAGGCCTGTTTTTGTCCTCCCAGATAGAAGCTGAAAATGTATAATTTATGTTTTTTAAAGTATACATAAAGCAAAAAATTATTGTTAAAGAAAAATGCCATGTGTATCAGTTCCCCAAGCAGGGCCACACTACAAGACAGTACACTGTAGAGTTACTTCTATTATGATGAAACAATCTCCCATACTCTGTGGCAAGAGAAAAAATAAAATAGATCATTTTAACTAAGTAAGTAAACATTGTTTCTTTAATATTAATTTACTCTCAGCCCAACATATTAGTGTGCATGTGAACCCAACCCTAGGGAGGTGGAGTCAAGAAGATCAGGAATCCAAGGTCAACCTCAAACCCAAAACAACTGAATCTGGGTTATATGATACCTTACCTCAGAAAATTTTTTAATTAATTAAATTATTTTCTCTTTTCTTTTTTAACATTTATTTTTACTTTATGTGAGTTAGTGTTTTGCCTGCATGCATAACTGTGTAAGGGTATCAGATCTAGGAATTATAGACAGTTGTTAGCTGGCATGTGGATGCTGGGAATTGAACTCAGGACCTCTGGAAGAACAGTCAGTGCTCTTAACTGCTGAGCCGTCTCTCCAGCCCCTATTTTCTCTTTTCAAAGTATGCTATTTGTACATGCACTCCAGTGAGTCTACAGAAGGAATGGTAAGCTTTATATTAACATACTTAATAAGTAATCATAATTTTAAAAAGTAATTTGTGGTTTTGTTTTATTTTAGATACAATCTTATCAAGTAGCACTGGCTGGCCTGGCACTTGCCATGTAGACCAGGCTAGTCTTTAACTGAGAGAGATCTACCTGCTTCTGCCTTCAGAGTGCTGAGACTAAAGAGGTGTGCCACCATCCCCAGTTTAAAAGAAAAGTTTGATTTAAAAAATCATAAAGTATTTTTTACATTCAAATCATATGCATTCAGTTTTCATTCAATGTTGTTTCTTATATATTATCACATACACAATATAGAACTTTAACCTGAAAGACAACTAATGAAACTTTAGTATATAGTCTAGAATTGCTTATTAGTTATCAAGGACAGATGGCATCAGTATGACAATATGGAAAGTTACAAAGTGGCCTAAGGTATGATGTTGACTTAAAAAAATAAAAAGCACTGTACAATAATAATGTTCTATAAAATACTAAGATAAGCGTTATTTAATTGCAGAATACAAACAAACACTATCCAATAGAAATTAAATTGTGATCTAGAAACCCTAAAACACATGCCATGTATGGTTTTTGTTTAGATTTTACCTATGAGAAAAAGTGTGATCATTTTCTTTCTGAGCCTGCCTTATTTTGCTAAATATGATGGTCTCTGAACCCAGCTATGTCTCTGCTGATAACGCGATTGAATTCTTCAATACAGCCCCCATTCTGTTTCATATTTCCTTTATCCATTCATCTGTTGAGGGTCACCTGAGCTGATTCTAAAGCTTGACTTCTGTCAATAGGGTACAGAAAATGGGAATGGGCAAGTATGTCTGTGGAATTATAACTTAGATCCTTTAGGTAGATACTCAGGAGTGATGTTGCTTGTTCATACTGTGGCTCTCTTTTTAGCTTTTGAGTAGCCAAGACACTATATTTACTCAGCAGCTGCACTAGCTCACATTCCCTCCAGGAGGGTATGGGCCTCCCCTCCTTCCCCAGCTCACCAGCTTTGACAGTCAGTTGCTTCTTCCCAGATAACCACTTGAACTGAGAGAAAAGCTCAGTGTAGCAAGACTGTATTTTTTTTTCATGTGTGTCTCGGTTGTTTTTATTTCCTCTGAGAGCTTTTGTTCAATTAATATGCCCATTGATGATGAGATGTTTGGGAGTGGCAGTATTTATTTTTTTGAAGTTCTTTATACCTTTTTATGTCTTAGTGCCCTGTCAGATATATAGCTGGAGGAATTTTTTCTCCTGGTCTTGGGCTGGCTCTTTCCTCTGCTGTTCCCTTTGCTGGGCAGCTGTTTTCCACTTCCACCCTGTTTGTCAATTCTTACTGAGCTATTGGAGTCCTTCTCAGAAAGCCCCTGCCTGTGCTCATAACCTGAAAGATGCCTGTCTGTTGCCCTCTAGCGATTTAGAGTTTGGGGCCTTACAGTAAGGTCTTTGATCCATTATGAGTTGATTTGTTAAAGTAATTTAGTTTAACTTTATTTTGTGTACATTGGTGTGAAGGTGTAAGATCCCCAGGAACTGGAGTTACAGACAGTTATGATCTGCCATGTAGGTGCTGGGAATTGTCCTCTGAAAGAACAGCCAGTGCTCTTAACCACTGGGCTATTTTTCTAGCTCCTTGAATTTTTTTAAAGTAGGATAAGAAGCACATATCTAATTTTATCTTTCTGACTGTGGGTATGCCATTTATTAGAGTCTGCCTTGTCTCCAGCATGTGTTCTTAATACTTTCTTACTTCATGAATTTACTTATGGGTCTTCCTTCTATTCTACTCCATTGGCCTATATGTCTGGCTGTGTGCTACTGTCTTGCTGGACTGTTTGATTATCTTTTCTTTCATATGATATATTCTATAGTAATTAGATATAATGTTCCGAGAGCATTGCTCTTGCTGCTTAGAAATTCTTCAGAGATTCAAAGTCTTTGTCTTTCTATATGCATTTTAGGATTATGTTTTCCATTCTAGTTATAAGATGAATCTCATTTTGGTAAAGATTGCATTGTATTTGCAAATTGATTTTAGTAATTAGCCACTAGGCTGTCGAGTTGGCACAACTTATAGTCATTTGGGAAGAGGAACTTTCACCAGGTATGGTAGTGTAAGCTTTAACTTTAGCTCATAGGAATTGGACTCAGGAGGATAACAAGTTCAGGTCATTCTCAGTTACATAGGGATTTGGAAATTAGCCTGAGACACACACACACACAAACACACACACACACACATACACACACACTAAAGAAGGCTAGAAGTATAGCTCAGTGGCATACATAAAACCATGGATTCAAACACTACCACCAAAACCAAAACCAAACTCAAACTCTGAGATAGATCTTTATATCCAGCAGATAGATAAATAACAGGTGTTTGTGTGTGGGGTTGTAGGGAAGTTGAACACTTACACATTGCTGATAAGAATGTATGTAGGAAGTTACAGCTTTCGTGAGAAATAAACAGCTTAATAAACATACATTTTTGACATTACTGTTCCTGCATACCTGAGACCTGAGTGTATTAAAAGTGTACACATATGCAAAAACTGGTACATAAACCTTCATAACAGCATTACTTATAATATCCAAAAGTTGGGAACAGTGCAACTGGTGAATGAATAGATAACCATATGATACAACTGAGGTAGACTGTTTGTTGTTCATAATTAAAAGAACATGCTACAGGGTGGAAGAATCTGGAAATATGCTAAATGGATGCCAGACTCTCTCTAGCAAATAGGACTGAGGCAGATCCGGGCCCGCAGTACTCTCCCCGGGGCTGAAGCCGGATGGTGAGTTCTGAGGACCCAGCCACCCAGACACCAGGGGGAAACACACACTGAGTCGGGGTCTTGTTGAAGCTGGAACTCACTTTATTGCATCAGGCAGAAGCTTATATAGGGTTGTGGAAAGGGGGCAGGAGTCTTGGGATGGGGTAGGTGGAGTGGAGAATAAGGACCAATAGTATTTTGTTATGTTAAGGGGTGGCTGGGCAAAGGCAGTCGGTCTTAGGGCGGGGTGCTGAGTTACTCACATGTGGAGTTTATGGCTGAAGACAGTCACCAAACTATAGGAGGGCTTAGGAAGTTACAATGAGCCTCAACCCAGGGTCCTCAGAGGGCCCAACAGTGGGGGAAAAGCTAGGAACAAAAGGCTATACACTGTATAATTCTATTTGTATAAAATGTCCAGAAAGGGCAAGCCCACTGGGAAAAACGGGTAGGCTGCTGTTGCTAGGGGATGGGGAATTGAATGACAGCTCATGTCCACAGGGCTCCTGTCTGTGATGAATAAGATGCCCTGCAGATGGAGCTGAGGGACCAGCACCAACCTCCATGCTCTAGGATTCCATTACATTACCTTCCCTATTACATTGTCTTCACTGGCCCTTCCTTACCTCATGCTGCAAACATCAGACCCTGAACCCTCTCCAGCCTGTCGTATGTGTGCTGTTTAGTTGTTTTTCAACTTGACACAGACTAGAAGGAACCACAATGGAGAAAATGCCTTCATCAGACTGGCCTTTGGGCAAGATTGTGGGGTCATTTTCTTGATTAATGATTGATGAAGAAGAGCCTAGCCTGCTGTAGGTTGTTTTACTCCTGGACGGGTAGTCCCAGATGATATAAGAAAGCAGGTAGATCAAGCCATGGGGAGCCAGCTGTGAAGAAATATTCCTCCATGTCCTCTGCTTCAGTTCCTCCTGCCTTCTGTCTCCTTCCTAAAGTTCTAGCCTTGACTTCCCATCATAACGGACTGAAATGTGAGTGGAGTAAACCCTTTCTTCCCCAAGTTGCTTTTGGCCATGGTGAGCATCACAGTAAGCGAAAGCTAACTGGGGTAGCATGGGAATTTTGTGTCAGCAGCACAGAATTTCAGACATAGGAAAAGAGTCTGAATCCACGTTTTGTTGAGTTTGAGATTCTCTGTGCCTTCCTGCACCAGACTTCCATTGTATCTGCTGGAAGCACAGTTATTATCATGTGAAATGCCCCACCACCACCACCCTGCCCCTGCCCCGCCACCTCACCCCCCACTCTACCTCCCCCCACCCCACTCAAAGTCTTCAGCATCTCATCTTTATTAAAGAACGTGCAAAGTTTCCACTGTACCTCGTAAAACCTTCCCCAGCTCGGACCCTGCTCCTGTCCAGATTCTTCACCCTCGGGTGCCATCTGTGAGCGCCTCAGATATGTCACATTGACTAGTACAGTCTGTACTTGAATCTGACTCACACTCTAGTGACGGAGTGGGGTGGAGGTCAGTTTTACTCTGTAAATGTTTTATTTAATGTTTTCTTTCCTTTGCCCAGATTATTCCTTCTGCCTCACGAGTCCTTGCCTCCCCCAGGTCTTCGCCTACTGAAATCTGAAGCTAACTTTGTGCCAGCGCTAGCCGAGAGCTCCATGTCTATCTATGGAGCAAAAGGGATCCAGACACTCAGGCTGCCTCCAGGCCTCATAATATATGTTCTTGGAAAAGTTACTGGGACTGAAAGAAAATATAAATAAATTCTAGTTCTGCTTATGTTTTGTTAAGTTTAAAGTTTAAAAAAAAATCACTGATTTTGGCAGTGAGTGATACAGGATTAGTCTGTCATTAGCTTTCTGGACGATAGGACCTTTCATTTGTGGGGTATGTTGATATTTGTCTGGATTGCTTTTTTTAAGGTAACTCTTATCTAGACCACCAATGCTTCACTTGAACCCATGAAAGTATCTGATGGGTCACTGGATAACAGGTGTGGAAAATGCCACCCACCCAGTCTAACCTAGTTAAGGGCGCTTTGAGCCAGTGAGAACTTGATCTCAAAAAGGGTGGGTGGTATCTAAGGAACAACACAGAGGTTGTCTTTTAGTTTCCGTGTGCATTGCCACACATACATACATGTATACAATATGAGCAATACACACATACATAGACACAAATTAAACAACAATAGCAATTTAAATTAGAGCAGAATATAAAGGAATAAGAAATACCCTCTTCCAATATGCCTTCAAATGCCCTCTCGTAACTTACTTGCTGCACCCCCCTGCCTTTCCCTCCAGTGAGGTCCCTTCCTTGCCTTTCCTCAACACCCCCTCCCCATATCTCTCTATCTGTGTAAGGATTCCTGGCATTCCACGTAGCTGGCCCAACTCTGGCCCAGGTGGGATGCACCTTGTACTGGGGCACGCCCCTGGGCGTAGCTGCGTAAACCCTGCAGCACTGCCTCCGGAAGCATCGCCTAGACCCATGATGCATACCCGTGCACGGGCCTCTTCCCTTAAAAGCAGCTGCCAGCGCGTGCTCGGTTCTTTTTCTTCTCTGTCCCCTGACTTCTTTCTTGCTCTTCTGTTTCTCTACCCGCCTGGGACTTTTCTCTTAAATAAACACCATGTGTGGCCTTGTTAGTGTGTGCTTGCTTCTACGCGCAGAACTAACAATCTGTCTGTTTCCAAGGCTGGACTAGTACAGGAACTGCCAGCTCCCTCCTCCATTGTACAGAATAGTTTAGTTTCCCAGTCCGAAATCCAAGCATCGTTAATGTGCTCTCCTAAGAAGGAGAGCATAAAGCCAGACAGTGGCAGTGATGATGGTGGTGGCTGTGGCGCACACCATTAATCTCAGCACTGAGGATGTAGGGGCTGGTGGATCTCTGAGTTCGAAGCCAGCCAGGGCTACACAGAGAAATCCTGTCCTGAAAAACAACAATAAAATGGGGTGGGGTGAACTTTAAACATTTCTTTTCTTCACTTTTCCCTGTCTCTCTCCACCACTGGTACCGTCAGTGAAGCAGACTTGATAGAAGCCTGTCTTCTCATTGGTGTAAGTTATGATGATATGCTTAAGAACAGACATTCATACCATGGCTTGCATTGTTGTTCAGTGAGACAGTCTATGCCAGCTGTGAACTCAGCATCTTTCTGCATCTGCTGATTGACTGGGTTACAGGCATCTGCACCAGGCCTGGCCTATTTGTTGTCTTTAAAAAAAAAAAAAAAAAAAAAAAAAAAAAAACAACAACAAAAAAACGCATTAACTAACTTTGTGTTAGAAATTGCATCACAACAATTTCTCCTTAGGAGACTATAAAGGATTGAGTGTAGACAATATTTTAATATTCTTTTTGAAGTTTGGCACCACGCCTGTCAGGAGTGAATACTCAATAATAACTTAGTTAAACAGATCGAAGATTGGCTATCTAACTTCTTGGACCACCTCCTCAGGGCTACTTAAAATAAAAAAGTAGATGTATAACTGTCTGTAGTATCATGAATGAGAGTCAGAGCCAAATATCAGGGAAAGGTGAAATCTCAGAGAGAGGAGGCACCACAGTCAATTCTCACTCAGCTGTCTTGTGACTTCCTCAGCCTTGCTCCTGGTTGCTTCTGCCAGTCGCTTCTGTTCTCTCTGGGTTTCTACAGCCCTTATATACCCTATCCCATCCAGGTTAAGATTAAAGGCAGGTAGCCTTGAACTGACAGAAACAGAAGTTCTTTCTCTGGAGTTGTGGGATCAAGGGTGGAGGTCGCCATTCCCGGCTTTCCCTGTGCTGGGATTAAAGGTGTGTGTGACTGACTCAGCTGTTTATCTTTGTATTCAAGGTTTAAGAACTTCCTGAGCTGTCTGCCTCGGATTTGACTGGGTACAATCTCCCCAATATTCAGGTTTTATTAAATATGTAACATATATCCACAGTGTCATTTTACACAGAATTTTTTTTAATTTTCACTAAAATTGAAACAAGTTACCTTTTCAAATCCTCATTTAAATTCCCTTTATTTGCGTGTTTTGTGCACATACATGAACCTATGGCACAGTCCACATGTGAAGATCAGAGGGATCTGTTGAAGTTGGTCCTTTGGTCCTCTCCTTCCACTAAGAGGGTCCCCAGGGATTGGCAGCAAAGACTTGCGAAGTCATCATGTCCGCAGTAAAATTTAAATAGGCTTCTAAGGAAGAGACAATATTTATATTTTTGGTATACAATGGACAGTGGCACATGTCTTTAAATTCAGTACTCAGGAGACAGAGGCAGGTAAATCTCTGTGAGTTCAAGGCCGGCCTGGTCTACAAAGTGAGTTCCAATACAGGCAAAACTTTGTAGTAAGACCCCCCCCCATCTCAAATAAAAGAAAAAGAAAGAAAAGGAAAGAAACATATATATAATATATATATGCATACATAGTATATGTGAAGGCTATTCTTAGTTGTCAACTTGACTACATGTGAAATTAACTAAAACCCAAGGGGTTTTCTTTTAATTAAATCATTTGAAGTGAGGATTCTTTGAGGTGGGAAGATCCACCTTTAATGTGGGCCACACCCTCTGGTGGCTGCCTGTATAAAGGACACAGAAGAAGGAAACTTTTGTTCTTTGCCCACTTAATCTTGCTAGTAAGTCCATTCCTTCCTTCACTGGCACTGGAGCCTCCTCCTTCGGGATTCTGATGTATACTGAAGACGAGCTCAGACTCCAACCTTGAGGACTAAATTACTAGGTCCTTGGACCTTCCATTAGTAGATAGCCATTGTTGACCTAGCCGACAACGGCCTGTAAATCATTCTAAAAATCAAATATATATGTGAATATATAAATTCTGTTCCTCTAGAGCCATGGTTCTCAACCTTCCTAGTGCTGTGACCCTTAGTAAATAAAGTTCCTCATGTTATGGTGACCCCCAACCATGAAATTATTTTCATTGATACTTCATAACTGTAATTTTGCTACTGTTATGAATCATAATGTAGATATCTAATATGCAGGATGTCTGATATGCATCCCCTGTGAAAAAGTTATTGGATCCCCAGAAAGGTTAATGACCCACAGGTTGAGAACCCCTGCTCTAAAGAACTATACTACAGTATGGGCTGAACATTTATAATTCTTTTTAATACTGAACATTGTACTTAACTTCTACTGTCTTTTTATTGTAAGATTAACATCTAATATCATTGCCCTTGCTCCTTCTACAATATATTTAATTAAAATAATCTGCTTAAATATGTAAAAATTAATTGAATGTATTTTAAGGAGCCAAAGTGGCAAGTACTTACCGTGATAAAAATTTCATTGCTATAATAATTTACAATGTGACATGAATGTTAAGTATTAATTGTATGTGAAATTCTTCAAGAGACTTGCCATTGATCTCTCAGTTATTAATATGTATTTATACATATATTAATAAGTATTCATTATAATGCCTTCCCAGGGAAATTCTTCACTCTTCCTGAGAGAATTTAAGAGAAAAAAAATAGCAAAAATAAAACTTGATATTTTCTTAACATAGATTTTGAAAGGTTTATCCATGACAGTAAACACGGTCTTTTGAGCTGTCTTCTTGCCTGTGATTAAGGACTGAAAACAAAACTATGTGAGGAAGTCCAAAGTCAAGGTGGGCTGCACAGGCATTTCAAAGCGAGCTTAAGATAAACAGCCTGAACACGCTTTTCTCTCTTAACCTTAGCAGTGTTCACTAAAGTTGTTCACGTCATAAAAATTCCAGACTGTTTTTTCCAGACATAATTCTTTTCTTAATTATGAATAAAGTCATATTTTCTATCTGTGTATATCCTTATTCAAGGTCCCTTCCCCCTACCACCACATCAGGTCTTTCTCTCTTCTCCACAACTCCCCATCCCCTCCCTGGGCAGGCAGCAGGCGGTCCAATGGTCCCACTGACCCAATATTGCTTAGTTCAGTCTCCACTCCTGGCAGATCCAGCTTTCTCACCCCACCCTCAAGAGTGAGTCAGGTGTTCCTATAGGGGGAGTGGGATCCAAGGTGTCAGTCCAGGGTGTTTCTGATCCCAAGCTGTTCAGTAGTTGTGGTTTGCAGCTTGGGAATGCTTTGCCTTTTTCTTGTTTGTTTGTTTGTTTAGAGTACACTAATGAGTGAGTACATTCCCTGCTTATCTTTCTAGGTTTGAGATACCTCGCTCAGGAGGATATTCTCCAAATCCATCCATTTGCCTGCAAATTTTAGGATATTATTTTTTCTTACTGTTGAGTAGTACTCCATAGTGAAGATGTACCACAGTTTGTTAATCCATTCTCCAGTTGAGGGACATCTAGGTTGTTTCCAGGTTCTTGCTATTATGAATAATGCTGCTATGAACATAGTTGAGCTAATGCCTTTGGAGTGCAACTGTATGTCTTTAGGGTATACACCCAGAAGTGGTATTGCTGGATCCTTGGGGAGAATAATTCCCAGTTTTCTGAGAAAGCACCATACTGCTTTCCAGAGTGGCTGAACAAGCTTACACTCCCACCAACAATGGAGGAGTGTTCCCCTTGCTCCGCATCTTCTCCAGCATAGGCTATCCTCTGTGTCTTTTATCTTAGCCAATCTGACAGGAGTCAGGTGGTACCTGAAAGTTGTTTTGATTTGCATTTCTCTAATGGCTAAAGATGATGAGCACTTTTTCAGGTGCCTTTCAGCCATTCATAATTCTTCTGCCGAGAATTCCCTTTTTAGTTCTGAACTCCATTTTTTGATTGGGTTATTCAAGGTTTTCGGCTCTAGATCTTGAGTTCTTTATATATCTTAGAGATCAGTCATCTATCACTTGTAGGGTTGATGAAAATCTTTTCCCATTCTGTAGGCTGTTGTTTTGTCCTATTGACAGTGTCCTTGGCTTTACAGAAGCTTCTCAGTTTCAGGAGATCCTACTTATTGATTGTTGTTCTTAGTGTCTGTGCCACTGGTGTTATATTTAGGAAGTGGTCGCCTGTGCCAATTCATAGAAGTGTATTTCCCACTTTCTTTTCTATCAAGTTTAAAGTGGCTGGATTTATGTTGAGGTCTTTGAACCACTTGGATTTGGTGCAGGGTGATAGGCTCGGATCTATTTGCATTTTTCTACACACTTCCATCCAGCTATGCCAACACCATTTGTTAAATATACTATCTTTTTTCCATTGAATGTTTTGGGCCTCTTTGTCAAAGATCAGGTGTCCATAGGTTTTTGGGTTGATGCCTGCATCCTCAATTCTATTCCATTGATCCACAAGTCTGTTTTTATGCCAGTACCAGGCTGTTTTTATTACTGTAGCTCTATAGTATAACTTGAAGTCAGGGATTGTGATGCCTCCTGAGTTTCTTTGGTTGAGCAAAATTGTTTTGGCAATCCTGGCTTTCCTGTTATTCCAAATGAAATTGAGTATTGTTCTTTCAAGGTTCGTAAAATATCGTGTTGGGGTTTTGATGGGCAGTGCATTGAATTTGTAGATTGCCTTTGGAAGAATTGCCATTTTTACTATGTTGATCCTACCAATCCAGGAACATGGGAGAGCTTTCCATTTTCTGATATCCTCTTCAATTTCTTTCTTCAGTGATTTAAAATTTTGTCAAATAGATCTGTTACTTCTTTGATTATAGTTACTCCAAGGCATTTAATGCTATTTGCAGCTATTATAAAGGGTGATGTTTCTCTTATTTCTCCAGACATAATTCTGTTTCCCTGATTGCTTTGTTTGTGTGTTTGGCTTAGTTCTGTTTTTCAAGACAGGGTTTCTTTGTGTAGCCTTGGCTATCCTAAAATTATCTCTGTAGACTAGCCTGTCCTAGAACTCATAGAGATCTGACTACCTCTGCCTCCTGAGTGCTGGGATTAAAGGTTCATGCCACCATTGCGTGGCTGTTTGTTTTTCATTTTTAAAGGTCATCACACTCATCCTGAAACTTTGCTATGTAGCCCAGAAGGGTTTGGAATTCCCAGTTCTGTTCCAGCCTCCACTGAACTAAGATTACATGAGGTCCATTCACTGGTTAGGGTTAGGGTTAGAGCATGGTTTTGTTGCCAAATTTACTCTAAAATAGTTCACTCTTTTTCTTGAGGTTATAAAGTCAGTTGAATTTGACAGGTTTAGCTTTGAAACTTTTTAAGTGGTGCTGAAGACTTTATTCAGGGTCCTTGCAAATACAAGGCAAGCACCTTATGCTGAACTATATTTGAGACAGAGATCACTCAGTTTCTTAGGTGGGCCTTGAATGCACTATGTACCTCAGGCTAGCTTCAAACTCCTTGGCCTCCTGCCTCAACCTTCTGAATAGCTGGAATTATAAGCATGTGCTACCACACCTAGCTTCACTGAAATATTTAGAGTTGTAAAATACAAGTATCCTATATTACACAGCAATTGATGTTTTAAAAATGCAAACATCACTGTCCTTCTAGATAGGTTTCTTTTTTGATAGAGAAGTCAGATGGCTTCAGGTTGCTCCTTTAGCTATCATTCTGGTTCATGTTAAACAACCAACCATATAGAAGATTGTCTCCAAAAGTTCGATATCAGTACACAGTCAGAAATATAATTGTAAACTGGGCAAGAAGATGGAGCACACCTGTAATCCTAGCATTTAGGAGGTGAGGACTGGACAGTCAGGAGTTCAGGGCAGCCTGAAACACATTTTGAGTCTTCAGTCAGTCTGGGCCACAAAAGATCATCAAAAAAACGTTTTTTTTTTTTTTTTTAAAAAAAAAAAATCAATGAAAGAAAAAAAAGAAATTCAACTATAAGAATAATGTGATGAGTCATTCATGTGAGCACATCTGTAATTTACAGACATCACTGCTGTAAAATTGGGCTGATTTCACGAAAGTATGTTTAGTAATCACAGAGCTCAAAACAAAACAATGTACAATTTTCCTTGCAGTGATCTAATTGCTGGCACATTAAATAGGGCTCAAAACTTATGATAGAGGAGAAGGAAGAAGAATGGGCTGTTAGAATAATACAAAGATTTAATGCTACTACTTGATCATTTCAAATAGTTATATTTATCAGTCATAATTATAGCCATAAAGCTAGTATTTATTGAACAAATATTTACTGGATCCCTGTTACAAACTTCATAGGCTACCTTTTCTTCTAGTAGGGTATATACACTGGAATATAGAATTATTCGCTCTTCTGGGGAAATATCTACTAACTAGAGCTGGACCTTAGAAGGTCAATGTCATAGTGTCACCTGTCAATTTGATACAATGGAAGAAGAAACCTCAACTGAGGACTTGCCTCAATCAGATTGCCCTTTAGACAGCCTTGTGGGGACATTTTCTTGATTGTCAATTGATGGAGGAGACCCTAGCCCACTGTGCATGGTGCCACTGCTGCACAGGTGGACTAGGCTAAGAATCATAAGCAAGCCAGCCAGTAAGTAGCATTTCTCCATGATCTGTGCTTCAGTTACTACTTTGAGTTTTTTCCTTGGCTTTGCTTTGTGATGATATATTGTATATTTAATTTAAAAAATAGTCTGAAATATCAGAGGACGGAATCACCCACAGCTATGCCATAAAGGTCAGGGAATCATGCTGCATATCTTTAATCCCATCACTCAGGAGATCATCTCTTCACCAGATGGATCTCTGTGAATTCAAAGCCTAACAGCTCGGTCAGCCGTGGTAGCTCACATCTTTAGTACCAGCTCTATAAGAGTTGAATCAGGAAGTAAATTAGCTGTGTGGGGAAAGACATATAAGGCAGAAGAAGGAAGATGTTCAGCATTCTATCTGAGTGACCAATCTGTCTGAGGACTCCTGGAGACAGGACCTAACCTGTTCATTTTGAGGAGTTCATTGAGTGAGAATTAGCTGTGGTTTGCTCCCTGTCTCTCTGATATTCTAGCTTTTTCCCCAATATCTGGCTGTGGTTTTTTTTTTTTATTATAATACTAAATAGAATTTGTTCAATATCTGGTGCCCAACATGGGCCATGAACCTATGACCCTGAGATTAAGAGTCTCATGCTCTATAGACTGAGCTTGCAGGGCATAGATGATGGACTGTCACCTATAAGCAAAAATAAACCCCTTCTTCCCCAAGTCATTTCATCAGTGTTTCACCACAGAAAGAGAGAGCAAACAAGAACAGTCTCTGGGATGGTCTGAATGAAATGATCCTCATAAGGACGGAGGATTTGAATACTTGGTTGCCAGTTGGGAGTCCTGGTGGGGAGGCTTAGGACATCTTACTAGAAGTGTGTCACTGGAGGTGGGCTTTGGGGTTTCAAAAAGTCATGTGCTGCTTCTTGTGTGCACTCTGCTGCTTACTGACTGCTGCTCCAGTCACCTGCCACATGCTACCTCTGCTCTGCCACCGTGGGCTTAGCACATGAGAACTGTAAGCCCAGAGCAAACTCTTTCTCCTATAAGTTGCATTGGTCATGGTGTTTAATCACAGTAATAGAAAAGAAGCTAATACAGTTTAAACCAAATGCTTACAAAACTGATACTTTTCAATCATTTAAGATGGTTTTCAGAAGCCTTCTTGTATAACAATAGTTCTGTCTCTAAAAACAGCAGGCCTCTGATGGGCAGATAAATCTAAACTTAGTCTTTGAACCAGTTAAGGGCAGTTTAATGATTAATTTTAATTAACACAATCTAGAATCACATGAGAAGAGAGTAGCACTATTGGGCGATGGGACAACTCAGGATGAGGTTGGTCTGTGGGTATGTGTGTCTGTGAGTGATTGTTTTAATTGCTGTGGAAAGACCCCATTTAAAAGTGGGGGGGGCACCATTCCCTAGGCAGAAGGCCCAAGACTGTATAAATACAGGAAGAGCTAGCTGCATGTTAGCAAGTATGCAATGCTTTATTCTCCTTGCTCTTGACTGTGGGGTTAACTAGCTACTTCAAGTTCATGCCTGTTTGATCCTCCCAGACTAATGACCTGAGATGTGGAGCTGTAATCCAAATCCTTTTCCGAAGATGGGCTTGTCAGAGTGAGTTATCACAGAAATGAGCATGAAACTGCCTGGCAGAGAGGAGTTACATACATATCTGGTAAGAAGCCATCACTGTGGTAAGAATGGAGAGGAGAAAGACATTATATTAAAAGTACTGGCATGCTGTGACTCAAAGCAGCTACATGCATTTCCATTGGCAGAGCTGGAATCCTGCCACATCAGGAATAAATATCAATATTATCTTGTGATAATTGCTGTCTCCAGTTACTATTAGCTTTTTGGTAATCATAAACATATATTTAAATATAGTCTATTTAAATGTGTTTATGATTAATGATATTTAGCTAATTACATTGTTACAGACAGCCTCACTAGATATTTGTATCAGTTTTATTTAGAGCCCATAATTTTCTTACAGACCATTCAAAATAACATAAAACAAATATTTCAAATGTGATGAATAGCAGGTGTTTAATTCATTATATGCTTCCCCAGGGAACCTATATTCCAAAGGGACATTGTAATACGGAAGTAGCCTTTACCATCCCAAATATAATAACTCACAGTGCTAGTTTGTGATTATTAGAATATTGTTTTAAGATAAGTAAATTATATAAGCCTGTTCCTTTTATAAGGTAAACTAAATCTTTCAAGTTGGAAGGTAAGTGTAGGGTATTTTGTTGTTGTTTGGTTGCCTTGTTCTGTTTCATTTTGTTTTAATTTTTTTCAAAATTTTGTTTGTAAGAAGTTCTTTTTTGGGCTGGAGAGATGGCTCAGTGTTAAGAGCACTGATTGTTCTTCTGGAGGACCCAAGTTCAATTCCCAGCATCCACATGGTAGTTAACAATTGTCTGTAATTCCAAGATCTGACATTCTTAAACAGTTATACATGCAGGCAAAACACTAATTCACATAATAAAAAATAAATATTTTTTTAAAAAGTTATTTTTTTAACTGGCAAAATGGGTCCTGTGAGGTTGCTGCCCTTACCCAAGAATCATCAGATCTCACTACTAGGTCCTCCCAAAGCAGTGGATGACATCCTGGTTTTACCACTTTGTGTGTGTCTCTGGGCTCAATTTCTTCCAGACTCAGATACCTCATCCATAAAGTAAGAACAGCAACACCTTGTGTACAGACTAATTGTAAGGCTTAAATGTACCTAGTCCTTCAAAGCAATATTCAGTGGATAGTAACCATTATTATTCTGCACTATGCGGCTAAATGATGGATGGAGCTGTGTGTCCAGCCTTGGGAGTCATTTCATCTAGTGAGAAGCCAGGCCAGTACTTCTGAAATCAGTGATAGTATGAATGTATTGCAACCTATGTCCAAGATAAGAAAGTAGGTGCTTGTGATGGCTTACATGGTATAGGGATCAAGGAGGGTATATATGCTGTCCTAGGAACTTCTGATTTTGCTACATCATAATTAATACATAAGTTGATTTTGTGTGGGTATATACAGACACATTCTCTGGGTTTTGTTTCTATTAGTTGATGAGACATACCAGGACCAGCAAAAGGAGACTCTTCTAATCCATATTAGCTGTTGAGAGAGGTAAGAGTGGGTGTGTCTTGCACCCACACTCCTGAACTCTCACTGTTTCCTGGCACAGTGGTTACTCAGGTACTGTTTACTACCTTCAGAGGAGAGCACACCAAGTTACTTATTCTCTGAAATTTCCAGAAAACAGTATGGTTCAGTCAACTAATTTGCATAGTGACATAAAGGGTCTTGACAGGTAGACCCTACACTAGACTTAACAGGTTAGTAGGCAGTAAAGCTAATGACATAGGCTTTGTCTTGAAGCTTAGAGAAAAAGTCTGACTCTCCCTATTCCCTTTGGTGAGAGATAAAGTAGCTCAATCATAGTGCTACCCACAGGACAGTAGTTAGGCTGGAGCTTCACACAAAGCAGAAGATCCTGAGGCTGCAGGAGCAGAAAAAGTAATCAGGCAGGATGGCCAAATCTCAAAAGATAAGAAGTGTAGGACATTCAATTTGGAGGTCTATCGCTGAGGTAAAATTCAAAGAAAAAGCAGACTACAAGCAGAATGAAACTTAGTAGAAGAGTGGCAAATAGGAGAGGCAGCAATGTCATTTCTGAAGTTTCCAAGAATATAGTGTAATGTCTTGCTGGGGGGACTGAACTGGTGTTGGCGGCCTCAGATGTGTGTCAGGCACAGATAAAAAGATTTAGGGAAAGGCAGGTAACCTAGTTGTCAGCTGTTAATCTCAGGCCAGGCAGGTTTGAAGCTAACTTCTTTGGTTCAGTTCCTCATTGCAAATGCCTTTCCTCTTCTTCCCTCCATGAGCTAAGAGCTATGTCCCTTTCTCTTGGATGTATGGACATTCTAGATCACAAAGTTTGCGGAAGGTACATACCTAGGCAATTAGATGGGGAGTCAGTTATGGTATAGTTGACTTCAGAGGACAAATTATCTTACTTGGCATATACATCACAATAAGAAACAGTGGCCCCTCCCATTAAGAGTGATACATGATTTTCCTCTAATTAAATCTAGGCTTGTCTTCATGACTCATGTAATGGATAGAATGCGACAAGATGGATGCTGTAGCCTGCCTGGATCTCGTAAAAACTTGTTCTTCAGATAACTTTCTTTTATAACCCCACCAAGCTCTAAGAAACCCAAGCACTTGGACAGGTATGAGACACTCCAGGTGAGCCTACCTTGGGGTGACCATACCACACAAATGGGATACTTCAAAGGACAACTGCCAAGGTGAGCTCTTCTTCAACCTCTGACCCACAGAATCATGATTTACACTGTGGAATTTGGAGGAAATTTTTCATACAGCAATACCAGATTCCCTGCTTAGATGACATTCTTAACTGGAAGAAATCACCTTCCTAAATTCTGAAACAGTCCAATAAAACTACCAATGGGAAGGCTGGTGGATCAAAAAGGCTGCTAAGTACAGACTTCATTTGGAGGTCAGTCTGCTAGACCTTTGTTGATATCAGCCAGCATGATGTTCCCAAAAGCCAGACTGGACCAGCCAACTCTAGGCCACTGCACCATAAGCTTGGGAATCAGGTTACACCAGCTATTATGCCCTGGAGCCAGGGCAGCACAAGGACTCTTGCCCGTGGATTTGAGGTCTCCTCTCCTTCATACTCTGGAAATCATGTAAACTGAATTCTGCCCACTATTCCCACATGTTTCCAGGGAAGAACAAGCGAGAGAAGATGAAATATGAAAGGCTGAGAGTACAATGCAAGAAACTGAATTACTTTAATAATTGCACTTTAACAGAAGGCTCTTGAGCCAGGGCTGATAAAAAGAAGTTCAGCTCCTATGTTACAACTGAGAAAATAATATTCAACAATGGAAAAACTTAAAGCTACATATGATATTAAAATATTTGATTCTGGACTGGAAAGATGACTCAGTGGGTGAGAAAACTTGCATCAACCCTAATGACTTGAAATGACTTGAACCCATGTAGTAGAAGAACAGAACCAACACTAATTCCAAACGCATGCTGTGGCTGCATCTACCTATATACCTCTCTCTTCCTCCCTGCAACCACACAATATGAAAAATAAAAATTAAGTAGATAATATAAAATAAAACATTTGATTCTACTCTATTATGCAAATATACCAAAACAAAAGCAATAATAATATTTAAATAGTAAGTGATTTTAATTACTAAGTGCTTCCTAGTTAGAATGCTAGCTAATAGTTCCCAATTTGCTAGATACAGTCCAATTTTATTTAATCAATGGGTTTGCAGAATAGCAATAATTTAGTGACATGAGAGAAATGCATATTATAGGTGATAATGACATACTGTAAACAATTATTTATTTATATTTTAATAATGGATCTTCTCCCTAGTTGTTTGAATTATTTGAACAAAAAGCAAGTATGAAGACTCCTTTGCCTTTTTACCAAGATGGTGCTGAAAGAGAAAAAGAAAGCTCCTGCCCCTCCCAAAGCCAAAGCCAAAGCCTTGAAAACTAAGAAGGCAGAGCTGAAAGGTGTCTACAACTACCAAAAAAAAAAAAAGATCTGGATGTGACCCACCTTCCAGCGGTCCAACACCCTTTGGATCAGGAGGCAGCCCAAATACCCTTGAAAGAGCAAGAGCATGCCCAGGAGAAACAAGCTTGACCACTATGCCATCATCAAATACCCTCTGACCACTGAGTCAGCCATAGAAGATAGAAGACAACAACGCACTGTGTTCATTGTGGATGCCAAGGCAAGCAAGCACCAGGCCAAACAGGCAGTGAAGAAACTCTATGACATTGATGTGGCCAAAGTCAACACCCTCAAAAGGCCTGACAGAGAGAAGAAGGTGCATGTTTGGTTGGCTCCTGGTTATTGATGCTCTGGATGTTGCCAACAAAATTGGGATTATCTAAACTGAGTCCAGCTGGCTAATTCTAAATATAATTTTTCACCATAAAAAATCTCTTTATACAATTGATCATGTTTGTCTTTGATAAGGCTCCCATATAAACACCACTTATATAACAACCTGTGACTTTATCATCTCTAACTCTTAGGCCAAATGCAGTATCCCATTTTATGATGGAAGATCGTGAGGCTAAGAGAGGTTAAAATTGCATTAGACTACTTGGTTAATACAAGAATTGAGCTTCAGGTCCAGGTGGCTATGACTTCATAGTAAGACTGTTATGTTTCCTTTTGACTCGCTGCCTTCTATTGCTAGAGCCTCAAACATGTATACTCCTTTGAATTTCTATATATTTAGTCTATAAACTTGCACAGAAACAAGCCCCAAGCACCCACAGAAAACATAATACTGAGGAGTAAAGCCTGCCATAGGATAAAACCAAAAACAAGCTCTATGAAACAACCCTTAAGTACCATGAAGGTACTTTTTGAACAGAGAAATGAAATTATCTTTTCTCCATGTCAAAAAGTCAAACTCCCCACCAAAGCACACTATACTGAGAATAGTCACAAAAGAAACAGAGAGGAAAAACTGCCTTGTGTGGAGTAGGCAATCAATAGAAGTGTGTCAGTTTGACTTTTATTTTAAAGATTTTTAAAAAAATTGGTTACTCTTACAAGAATTCTGTTTCCACAGATTTATTTTTCAATGCTAATAACTGTGTGAAGGCTTCTGTGCCTTTGCTCCTGATGAATCCAGTGGAAATATGAAATCCAAAACTTACCTGAGCATTTCAATCTCATAGACTTACAGCTGCAATAGACAAAATATGATAATTTTGTGATTATTTCCTAGTTAAGTAAATAAACTGAAAATAAATTTCATTGGATATAAATCCAATTGGCAGTATAAGACTGCCTCATGTCTTCTGGAGGATACAGGTTTTTAGTGTCATTCTAATTCTATCCTTTATATGGATGGTTTCAAAAGAAGGAAAGAAATGATTTGTATTATGCTTAAAAACAGACTTTATACTTATAATCTATAGTTGATCAAATAAGACACACTACAAAGAGACTAGAAAGTAAGCATATACCAAATAAATGAATGCCTTATGTATTATGATGTCCTGTTCCATGTTACTACATATTGTAATATATAAAGCATCCATTTATTCAATCTGACTATGTAATACATAGTGATATGTACATCTGTAAGCCCATACAGATATAACACATTTATTTGATATTTGCTTCCTTCCCAGGTCTAGGTCCACGCTGAAGACCCTGCTGGCCGGGGCAAATTGGCGCCCAACGTGTCCCAGATATCTAGGTAGTTATTAAGGAGGGAGGCATTGAATAAAGCTCACTTATTCTTCCAGGATTTTAAAAATCCTTCAAACACAGAGAATTTAAGACTAAAGACAAAGCAATTTTTTTTCTCACAGAAGCAAGTATGCTTTTGTATTTGAATCATAGTGTTAAAGAACTTTTACAGTGTTAATGTATCGTGATTTTTTATACTTCTTGGCCTTAAGAGGACAGGTGTGATACAGGTGAAATGCTGATGGTGTCTTTAAGATAACTCTTAAAAAAGTATAAAGGTAGTAAGAACATGAAAAGTTTTGATCAAGAATCCAGATGCCTCCCAACACTCGAGACATAGAGATAAATAGATCTCTATAGCCAAGGCTACACAGAGAAGCCTACATTATATCTAGATTTTTCTAGTATAATGTTTTAACGCTCATTTATGCAGCATGTGTTAGTATTTTCTCCTTTATTATTTCTAAATGCTACTGCATAAACTATATATTGCATTTTGTTTATGAACCTATAATAGGGGAGTAAATATTTTTATTTCTCTTGGCGAGATTCCAAGAAGTGAGATTACAGAGTCATGTGGCAGTTTATGTTTCTTATATGCCAATGTTTTCTAAAAAGGCTATATTCTGGCCTTTAGTTTCTGGTATAGCCAAGACAGTGGGCATGCTATAGCATGTCTCTTATCTTTTCTTTAAAATTTTGCTACTGTAACATAGATGTGGTTTAATTCCTTATTTACAATCTCTTATAAATACTGCCCTGCTAAGCTGTTCTGTCTTATTGCCTGGCTTTATTAAATGTAATTACATAAAGATTTAAGTTTAACTTACAAACATTTGATATCATACAGTATAAAGTTTTAACACCTTATGCTAATGAAACCTCCATTTCGGCCTTGTTACTACCAAGCCCTAGGCTTCAAGGCTCAATGGCAGCAAGAGACTTCAGTTTAACCCACCTTAGGCTCTAGAGGCCTAGGCAGCCATGGTTTTTAGCATAAGAATGAAGGCCAGGCTCCCAGCCACATAAGCAGGTTTCTGAGCAGCATAGACTCTAGATATTTGTGACATTTGTAGATACAAGCCACTAATTCAAAATGTACTTTTTAGGTACTCAAAAATGTGTGATTTTAATAATCACTATGCTTCCTCCAAAATTGATTGACTTTTTAAAGACTCATTCAGTGTGTTTTCCCAGAGTTATTTTATTATAACCTTTAAAGAATGCTAGAAAATGCTGTGCAATGTGGTCTCTCCACCGCTTACAGAGGTGCAAATCACAGCAGCCAAATCTGCTCAAGTGGCATAGTTTCTAGCTATACAGCTGGCCTTAATACATATTCTCTTAAATTATTTAATCTGTTCACTGATAGTCAATATGTGGCACAGATCTCTTTAAAAACAGCTAGTTATATTGCACCTGTGAATAAAGTATGTCAGCTTTCATTAAAAATACAGGCTTTTGTGAGACAGAACTCAAGCTAGTTTATGTGAGATGTTTGTGAGTTCATTCTGACCTTCCTAGTGAAGGCAGTGTCCATGCTAATCAGTTTACTGAATCAACATATGTTATGTTTAATACATTTGCTAATGTATTTTAAGTCCATCAAAGATTTCATCTTAATGCTAGATTTTTGAAATTTCATTTCAAGATCACAAAAGACCAAGCCATTAAAATAGTCAAACAGTATCCTTTGTGTACAAAATTTCTGTCAATAACCTATTTTGAAATGAATCCTCAAGATATTTTGCTCCTAATCATATTTGACAGATAGATGTTACTCATATTCCCTCCTTTGAAAGGATGGCCTATGTCCATGTTTCTGTTGATACTTGTTTTCATCTTATATTTGCCTCTGCACATTCTGGGGAAAAGACTAAAGATGTTAAAAGCCGTTGCTTATAAAGTTTCCAAAAGTAATGAGATAAAGTTTTGCTAAATTTTGTGCTGAAGACTGAGATTTCTTATAATTTTTATGGGTCTAACAATTATAAAAGCAACTCTCATTGCACTCTTAAAGTTTGTCTCTTAAAACTAAGAAGAGAGAGTATACAGCCACGCCCAAAGACCATTTATCCTTCATTTTTTTATATTTTAAATGTTTTAACTGTAGATTCTCAGTCACTTAATGCAGCTGATAGATACTAGAGGCTTAGCAACGTGGCCGTACCTCAGGTTCAAGAAAAAATCTGACAGATGATACTTAACTTAGACCAGACCCAGTTCTGGTGTAGGGGAGAGGGTATGTTTGTGTTTTTTCCACAGGATACAGACTTTCACAAGATACAGATGACCCACACCTAGAATACTCCTAGACTGCAGTGTCTCCCTGGGACAAAGTCAAAGACCTCCTGCTGAGCTGAAAGAACTACAAAAAAAGGCCTAAAAGATGCCACCTACTAAACTAAAAAAATCAAGCCAGACTAACAAAAATCATAGATTAGCTACAAACAATAGAGACGTAACCTTCTGACAAATGACTATCTAGAGTAAAGACTACTGGCTAGCTATAAGAGCTAACTTATAAAATATGGCTAAGTTGGCTTTGGCTCCCAACAACCAAAGAAACCTTTCATCTTGGAGGGATGTTAAGGCAGTGTGTGTGTAAAACAGAATACTTTAAGACAGGATTTTAAAAGGAGGTAAAAATAGTATGTTTCTAAGAGGGAGCTCCTTAACACAAAGGGTATTTACAGGGAAACTTGCTAAGCTCATGGAATAAGCAACTCATGGCTTCAGGAAGTCCCTGAAACTGAGCAGATTCTCTAGGCCAGCAGTTCTCAACCTTCCTAAGGCTGCAGCCCCATAACAAAATTCCTCATATTGTGATTACCCGCAACCATAAAGTTATTTTCATTGCAACTTCATAACTGAAATTTTGCAACTGTTGCGAATCAAATGTAAATATCTGTGTTTTCTTATGGCCTTAGAGGTGATCCCTTATGAAAGGATTATTCAGTGCCCACCCAACAAGGGTTGAGAGCCATTTTTCTCAGCCCTTCTCTCCCCAAGCACTACAGACTGCTGAGAGATGCCTTAAGATAAGCTGAGCTAGCTACCTAGAAGCAGCAGAAACCAGCCAAACTGCTTGAAAAACAAAGAGGCTCAAACTAGCAGAGCTCTTCAGCCAAAGGACATTGTCCAACCTCTGGAACTTCCTGCACGTTGTACAGTGTGTTACAGGTTTCTATCATTGTATCATTTCTGCTCTTGTAAGGAACTCCTCACCCATATTCCTGTAAGTAACCCCAACAAAATTCATTGCCTCCCCAGGCCGGATGTGGGTGGTATTGACACTTTGTTTTGTCATTGTTTTCCTATCTAGGGTGAGTAGATGTGTGTTCACTTGTCCCCAGGAACAGTGTCACACATGCACTATGACATGACCTCCCCCTAAATAAAAGCAACTTTAAAAATAATAAAACAAATGGCTACAGTACATAGAGAACAGTAGTAAAGAAAGGAGAAGGGTAACTAACTTCTTGTCTCCTGGTAACAAGAGGACTGATTTCTTCCCAGCACTGTAGCTCTCTCATATTCATGTAGTCACCTAGAGGTCACAGAGCAGAAGGCCTTTGATTTGTGGAACACCAGCTGACATCATGAGCGTTGTAAGACAGCTATTGGTCTTGCTGGGGCCTGTCCCTAACTGCTATGCACCTGAGTCTCATGGTGATGGCCCCACCAACCTATTGCCTGGTGTGTTACTCCTGAGTGTGTGTGTGTGTCCACGTGTGCACGCGATGTGTAAGTAAAGGGACCAAGGACCTGACTGCCTCAGGGGTGTAGCTCAGGGTCTGCTGTTGACATTGTCTTCTTACTCGCTCCCTGCCTATCCTGTTTACCCTCTGGACATGTCATCCATTTGCCTAGTCATTGTCCTTACCTGATTCTGCCCTTTCACCTGAGCAGCTGGACTCAGCTCTGCTGCTTTGCTCTCAAACCTGTAACCCAGCATAAGTCTGACTCAGCAGCAGCAGCTGCCCCAGCAGAGCCAGATTAATTAATTTGTTTATGTAATATACAGCCCTGCAATGCTGTCATAATGATTTCAGCAATGTGTCTAAGTGGATGGTAGCAGGAACTCAACTAGTAAAAGCCAGGGATGTAGGGTAACATACATAGGTCAGGATCCCAGGAAACAAATCCTGAGACAGCCATCTTGAAAATGGGAAGTTCCCAGATTGTCAGGAATGACAGCCATAGGAAGTCAAGAAAATACAGAACTGAACTGGGGTGTGTGTGTGTGTGTGTGTGTGTGTGTGAGAGAGAGAGAGAGAGAGAGAGAGAGAGAGAGAGAGAGAGAGAAAGAGAGAGAGAGAGAGAGAGAGAGAGGCAGGAGCTGCAGATGTCCATTGATCCTGAGCACTCTGGAGTAGAGATGGTATTTAGTAATTCCTAAACACGATGGTCCTGATAGCACATATCCTGAATATCAGAACCTGGGAGGCAGGTACAGCCAGGTCTCTGTGAACTAGAGGTCAGCTTGGTCTACAGAACAAGTTCTAGATCAACCACTGCTACATAGAGACACCCTGCACCAATCAATCAATCCAATTAATCGATCGATCCAACCAATCAATCAATCAATACCAACATCCCACACAAAGTTCCGAGGGTGTCACGCTCCTAACCCTTCTGAGCAGTTGCTGAAAGTCAGCTGATCTTGGCCTTGTAACTATAGTGAGACAACTTCCTTCTCCCAAGGGCAGTTTCTAAACAATTCAACTCTGAGCTGAGCCTTGTCCTCTGAGAAGCTGACGTGTGGGAGTGCCTCCTGTCCCAGTCACTGCCAGGAACTCGGGTGACAGGAGTCTTGTGTCCCAGCAGTCACAAGCACACATGCTCATGTCAATCACAGCCATTTGTTCCAAACATTTATTTGATATGAGGACTATCCTCAGGGTCCACAAATCTTTTCCTTTTTCCTTCTTTCTTCTCCTCCTCTTCCTTTTCCTTTTCCCTATCTTCTTCCTCTTCCTTCTTTTTGTCATATTGTCTCATTACACAGTCCTAGGCCACCCTTGAACAAGCCAATCCTTCTACTTTATCTCACACATGCTAGGATTCCTACCAGGGGCCACAATGCCTGCCTAGTGATACCTATTCCAATCTCCTCCTCTCTAACCTCCATCTGGGGCTGAGGGTGACCCTGGAGCTTCATGCATACAAGGCAAGTGCTCCTCCATTGAGCTATACCCAGTCTCCCATGATTCTGATTGACTTTGTTTCCAGGAGAACTCGCCAAAAGGAAAAGTGTTGGTGTGAAGGAGTAAAGGTTCACTGTCAACATTCTCAAGGCCATTTCAATCACTCACCATCTCCTTGTCCAGGAACCTTGCATCTCACTTTAGAGTTTCCATGATCTCAACCCACACCTCTGCTGCTCAAGTTGCTAACATCTCAGGGCAGCCCAGAATCTCATCTCCAAGCAATTCTGTTGCCACCCTCTCCTTCCAGATCAGAGTCCTTACTTCTGTTTCTTTATCAATCCAGGTGAGCATGGGCTGAACTTGGCAGCTCATGCTTCTGATCCCTACACTAGGCAGGGGGAAGAAGACAGAACATGAACTACATATCTCAATAGACAGACAAAATAACTGAATGGGGTATTAAAGAAAAATATTGCCCACTGATACTTGTTGGGGGCAGTAAGGTCAACTTTACTCAGGACTGCCATGATGGCTGGCCACAGGAGACTTCTGCAGAAGGAGAGAGATTGCACCCAACTCCCAACTAACTCATGGGCAAGTAAGAACTGATAGATGTGTGGTAGGGTTAGTAGATGGGAGAATTACTTAGAAACCATGAGGCTTAGTGGGGCTCTTCTGGCTGCATCAACCCATCAGGATTCTTGTTGAAAACAGTAGGTAGAGATTAGACATCACCTGAACAATAGTGGAGAACTACATCAGAGATTTGAGGTGCCCAGATCTTGTGGCCAAGAGGGGTTCTTGCTAAATTGACTTAGTAGAGCACTTTGTGAACACTGGATTTTTTATGGGAATGCATAGATTGGACTAGGGGACATTTTAGGAGATGGATCAAGTTCAACCAACTAAAAGGTCATTTTCAGGGCACTCACAGACACCATAGTAGATCACTTGGTGGTGAAACCCATTGCTTCCTGCTTCCTGCTCAGCTGTGAAAAGTGCGTGCTATTTCCTCCTGGTGAGTAAGTACAGCTCCCCTTCAGGATGTTGATTCTTTTGTCCTCTACTAACCTATTAGCACAAGGCTAAGTGACAGCACAGCATTTATAGCTGAAAATACAGAGAGGCTAATAATACACTCCCCTTTCAAATACAACCTCCCATTGCTATAGGGTGCTGGGACTAAAGTGAGAAGCAATTTCCCATTCATAGCTTCTTCCTCTCATATGGTAGGTTTTATAGCTGGGAGGAGGAAATCATGGTAACATAGCTGGTCATCATGTAGGATGTTCTGCAACATGATGACCATTCTGTGCAAAATACCACATGCAAGTAGACACATGTCTGTCCCTCCAAAAGCCATCCTATTACTCTCTCAAGTCAACGGCTTCCAGTGCTGTAGCTTCTGAGTAGTCCAGTAAGACAAGTCTCTTGTTTTGAAGTGAGGTTATTCCAGATTGGAGATGAGGCTGCTAGCCCTCAGATATTGATGCTGCTGAGGCTCTGTGGGGAAGAAAGCAAATGTCCACATATAACAGGTTTGATTTTAGTAGGATGAATCACTTTCATTAACCTAATGCCTGACTGATGCTCTATCAGCAGGAGCTCACCCCAAGTTCCTGGCTGTCAGATTAGATATTTAGACTTGTTAAATGGAAAACACATGGTATGGGGCCTATTGGCCATAAAAGCTGTGTAGTTCCTTGAGGCAGTGTACCACACCCCAGGTGCTGGTTGGAATGCTGTTTCATATCAGATGACTGGGTCACTTTGTTTATTTGATCATCCTGAGCCTAACTCACAGTGAGTGTTTCCTGGTAAGAATTCACACATAACAATCCTTCCCATAGACTTCATCATGTGCTTGCCACAGTCCTCCTCTTCCCCAGTCTTTCTAAACTGTCTCTTTTCAAGCCCCCAGCCTCCCCACCAGACCCATTGCCCATGGGTTTAATGTTTATTTTCATCATCCAGAATCTACTTCTCTCACACAAAGCAAAAGACCAGGTACTTGTCCCCAGATCTCTCCAATAGAGTTCCACTCATCAAATGTCCTTAAGGCTGTTTGGGGAGGTCATAAAACCTATAGGTAAGGAGGAAGTGATTTGCAGAGAGGCAGGCCTTAAGGATGATAGCTAGGCTTGCTCATGTGTGTTAGAATTATCTCTGCTGAGGTCAGCTGCTGAGATATGAGTAAGCCACACTGGAAGCTTCCCACTGTGGGAGCTGCCTACCACATACACACACACACCTTCCCTACCACGATGGACTATACCACTTGAATGATGCCCAGATAAACCATCATTCTCTCAGGACATTTCTGTCAGGGCTTTGGTCACAGGACTGTGACAGTAAGTAATACAATTCTGTTCTGTGCTTCCCTTCCTAAACAAGTAAAAAGATAAGCCATGAGATGTTAGGTCTAGTAGCCTACATCTGGAACAACCCTAGCACTTGGAGGCAGAGGCAGGAGGAAGAGGCAGGAAGGTCATCTTCAACTACAGGAGAGCCTGTTTCAACACACACACACACACACACACCACACCACACCACACCATACACCAGGGGTCGGGGAAAGGAAAGAAAACAATTCATGACTGTTACTTGTGAGTTGTATGCTTAATGATGAACTTACATCAAGAATGAAGAATTTTCAGAAATTAACAATAAGAAAACAGTTCAAAGGGCAGGAGAGATGGCTGAGGAGATGATTGCTCACTAGTGCCCAGCAGAGTAGCACAGGCCTTTAATCCCAGTGCTCAGGAGGCAGAGGCAGGCAGATCACTGACTTGGAGGCCAGCATGGTCTACACAGTGAATTCCAGGACATCCAGGACTACACAGAAAAACCTTGTCAGAAAAACAACAACAACAACAACAACAAAAAGAATGTTATAGAGAAGCAGAGCTCAGTTTCCATCATCTACACCTGGCAGTTTGTAAGTGCATGTGACTACAGGTCAGGGATCCAGATTCCCTCCTCTGACCTCCATATAGGTACCTGCACTCACGTGTACACACATAAACACAACAAAATAAACAAAACAGTTCAATATAAAAATGAACTTTTAGACATTGGCTTTCACCGTAGCCAAATAGATAGTCTGGTGGTAAGTAAATATATGAAAATTTGCCTAGCATCATTAGGATAGTGAAGGTTTGAATCACAGAAAGCAATCATTAGACTGACTTTAGAATTATTCACAAAGATTTAAGAAAAATACTGTGATTTCATATACATTTTAGTGAGAATGAAAAATAGTGCTACTGTTTCTAAACACCACTGGGAAACTCTTTGTAAATGTACATAACCCTATTAAGATATTTCATTGAAAAAAAAATACCAGAAAAAATAGAGGTTTCCAACTTAAGAAGAGTCTAAACATTTTCTAGCAGTAACCAACTATTTGATCTTATTCCAACACCAGCACGTTAAAATCTGTTTGGACATAATATAGACCATCTGTTTAAAAATAGCTTTCTGATGATGTCACTAAACATTGATATGCCTAGAAATGCACGGGAAAGGAGTTAGACTGGACTTCAAAGGGTTCTCATGGTAAATGGTATTTTTTTCCCTTCATACCTTGAAATATCAATTAAGGATGCAGAGAAAGCCCCCCACCCCCCATTCTGAAACTGCTAATCCTCCGTCACCCAGCTCACTGAGGATTCACGGGGGTGGGGAGAAGCAGTTTTTCCTAATGATGATTTCCTCATCCTCCTGTGCTCCCCTTTTCATCACAGCATACCTTGTAGTTGTTATTTTTAACTGGGGGGGGGCGCACCACCTAGCTCCCAAATAAATACATGGGGATATATTCTTACTTATAAATGCCTGACCTAAGCTTGGCTTGTTTCTAGCCAGCTTTTCTAACTTAAATTATCTCATTTCTCTTTAACTACATTCTGTCCCTGGGCTTTAAACCTTTCTTTCTTTTCTTCTTACTCTGTGGTTTGTTTCTCTGATTGTGTCTAGGTGGCTGGCCTTTGGTATCCTCCTCTCCTTTTCTCCTTCTTCTCTCGAGCCTAGATTTCCCCTAATGATCCTTTCTGCCTGCCAACCCATCCTGCCTCGCTACTGGCCAGTCTGCTTTTTATTAGACCAATCAGGTGTTTTAGACAGGCAAGCACCACCATACATGGTATATGCAGTACTAGGAATAGAATTCAGGGCTTTATACATGCTGTGTGCCCTAACATATGAGTTATATCTCCAGTCCGCTACGCCCTTTGAATCATGTCCTCTTAATGGGCTATACGTAGGACCAATACTCTGTCACACTCTGTCTCACATATTGTGTGACAGAGAATAGAAGCTAAACAGGGAAAGTCCTTTCTGTAATCTTCCTTGCTCCATTTATGAAATACTTCATATTTAATCCTGACAAGATAGATAACTGACTGGTGATGGAATTCTATCACCAGAGAAGCAAATGCAGGGGGATCTCGAGTTTAAGTCCAGCCCGACTTCATGGAATTTCCAAAAGAAAATAATTGTAAAAAATTAAAGACTCAGAGAGCATTTATGTACCCCTTTCTGAGACAGGTGCAGACTAAGACAGTACAACTCCATCATTTTCACAGAGGAAGCAATTTTGAGTAACAGGAGGCCCTGTGGTGGGCTGAAGGCCTACACAGGTTTACAGAGCTGATGGCATAAATCAACAGTATTCAGTTGTTGGTGACCAACACTTGGATGTTCTTTTTGTTTGTTTGTTTTTTTCTGTTATGCAAAGTTGATTATACAGCTCGGGGCTAGGGTGGGAGTTCAGCCTAGACATAAACGGTCCACACCTGAGCAAGGTTCCTAGATCCAGTGGACAGAAGAGCGTTGCATTTCTCTCCAGCAGGCACAAGCGTGTAGGAAACGCTGGCTGCCACCCAAGAGCCCGCAGCAGCCCTATTTGAATCCTCCCGCAGTGAGCCAGGCTGGTCCCCAGGTACCCCTTTCGGCTAAGGGTCCTCGGCGCGCCGCGGGGCTCCGGCCAGCAGGGGGCGCTGCGGCCCGCTCTCCCGGGAGCCGCCGAGCCAGCCGGGTGGGTGTTTCTGTCTCTCTCTCCCTCTCTCTCGCGCGCTCTCTCCTCCCGGCCTCACATCCGGGTCTGGAGCGCGGCCGCCGCTGTCAGTGCCGGGCCGGGGCGCAGTCAATGGCGGCCGAGGGAGGCGGAGCGGCGGCCACGCGCAGCCCCGAGCTCCCGAAACTTTAGACTTCCGAAGCCCCACAACTTGGCTGGAGTGTTGGGGGGGCAGGAGGAGGAGGAGGGGGGCGTGTGGGCGGAAGGGGAAGCCGAGGCGGGAAGCCCGAGGGACGCGGCCGAGCCCCGCAGCCGCCACCACCGCCGCCGCCTCCTTCTCCACGCCGAGCCTGCGGCCGCGCATAGCCGAGCACAAGCCGCTCACAGCCCGCTGTCCCGGGTCACGCGAGCTCGAGGTCCTGCAAGGAGGAGGAGGCCGTGCCGTGCGTACCGAGTCCCCCAACCCGCCGCCCCGGTTTGCGGGGCCGGTGCCCGAGTGGTGCATGCGGGGCGGGGCGCTCTCCCGGCCGAGGCGAAGATGGAAGGCTTGACGCTGAGCGACGCCGAGCAGAAATACTACTCGGATCTCTTCTCCTACTGCGACATCGAGAGCACCAAGAAGGTGGTGGTCAACGGGAGGGTGCTCGAGCTGTTCCGGGCCGCGCAGCTCCCAAACGACGTGGTCCTCCAGGTACCCGCCGCGTCCTCCCGGGTGGCGCGGGCCTCGGGCAGCGGGAGCGGGAGCAGCAGGAGGGGGAGACGTTTCCAGAAGGGCAGGCTTACCCCCTCCTGGGGGGTTCCCTCGCTGCGGGGCCGAGGCCGCAGGTGCGGGTGGGTGCGCGCGTCGGGACGGGGGAGACTCCTGGCGGGGAAGGGGTCGCTCAGCCCCGGTGGGGGTGGGGTAGGGGGTCTGCGGAGCCTGAGCCTGCATCCCTCGCTCTGTCTGTGGACCCAGGAAGGCTCTGGGCTTGTAAATGTGTGTGAATCCTAGCTTCCAAATACACATAGCTTTTTGGATTCTGCACAATAGTAAAGTTATGAGTATAGGCAGGCAAAATGCCATTTGGGATGTTGAGTGAGCTGAAAAGACTCGGTGAAGTGAGTTTGTTTTTGTTTTGTTGTTTATAGACTTAAGGTATCCAAGAAGCAGGTTTTATTATTATTACTACTACTACTACTATTATTATATTTTTAAGGAAGCTGTGTTCTTAGGGAGACTAAATTTGAACATCTGGCTAACACTTTGCGTGTAAATGTGAAAAGAACTTGTTCATAGGACGTGTGACTGATGTCCGGTGGACAGTATCTTCCAGTGGGCATTCGGTAATAGTTGTTGGAACTTGTGGATTTGGTTTGGGATATGTTGAGCAGCTGGAATGGAAATGTGTAGTTCTGCCCTGTAGCAGCAAGCACGGTTAATTTAACTTTCTTTGTCATCTGGTTTTATAGGAGACTTTGGAGAGGTTCCTATCTAATACTTGTGATGAGTGTTAACGCTACTGCTTAATGATTCCTAGCTGCTGGTAGTAACAGCCTATTTAAGCTGCATGTCAGGAACCGTTTTAAGTTTTCTTCCTAATATTGATCCAAGCCAATTATTCAAATCTTCAAACACTTGAGTATAAGGTCGTGGGAGCAGAATATTGGACCAGAGGTTTTATTTTAATGTTTCTTGCCCTATACCTCAGGCTTGCCTTGAACTCAGGACCCTGCTGCTCCCTCAACTTCTTTAAGTGCTGGGATTGCAGGTGTGGGCTGGGTCAGGAATCTCCAGGCTTTGACTCCCATTAAATAGAAGTGTGACTCTGGGCCAGCACTTTGTCGATTCAGCCTTGAGTTCTTGTAGGCCCAAGAGTGTGAAAGTCAGTTTTCTCCTGACAAAAATCCTGTGCTATATAAAAATTTCTCCACACACCTCTGATGTATGAGTTATACCTACTATGGCTTGGGAATTGAAGTCTCTCCTTTCTGTTTTATATTGTCCTTTTTAAATTTGGGGGTGAGGAGGGAAAGATGAGAGGCTGAGGTACCACTGAAGGAAAAGTAAGTCTCATCCATGCTACTGAAAAGGGCTCCATGGTGACTATTTTAGGCTTTCAGCGAGGTAGAGTCTGTTGTGTATCCGTTGTTTTTGGTTTTTTGGCCCCTTCACACTGTGGAAACTAGTTATAGCTCGGGTGCACACAAAACAGAGCGTGTAGTTTGCTGATGGGTGGCATTCTGGGTCTAGTTTCTGATGGATTTGATACAGAACTTAAGAGGTTTTTGTCAAAACATGCTCATTAATAGTTCTGCTCTTTTTGTGGAAATAAAACATACCTTCAAGGGCTTAAGATGAAGAAGCTGCCCAAACTATTTTAGGTTTTGCCTTTGGGGCATAGGTTTGGGCATGGAGTTGACAGAAACTGACTTTTTGCCATTTTTATTGGTGCACAAGGCTTTAGGATGTTTAAATGTACTGTTTAGGGCATACAAGTTAGCATCCATTAACCTCCAGCTGAGATGTGTTCAGTTAACTCCAACTTCATTTTTTGTTTAATTCAATTGTATTAGTATTTTAAAAATAAATTTCTATTGTCTTTGTGCATAGACAGCTTAAATAGGTTAAATATTTGGGATTCAGTTACAAGTTGGAAACTGTTGGAATTCTCTGAAGCAAGACTTTCACAGTAATATGTTCAGGTTTAGTATCCCTGTTCAGAACATCTGAATTCAAAACTTTCAGGACCAAAATAACACAAGTTGGAAAATTACACACCATAAAACTTTTGTGTGAAGAAATATCATTTTTAAATTTACTCTCCAACTGTGTGAAACATAAATGAGCTTTCTTTAAACTTTGATGGCACCCCCCACAATAACACAAACATTCCAAAACCTGAAGGGGGGGGAGAGAAAAAGAAAGAAAGAAACTCAAAACACTTTAGTCTCAAGCATCACTGATAAGGGATACCCAACCTGAACTGAATAGCAATCTGGAATACTTAAAATTTGGCCTACGACCTAGGAATGTGAGACAGAAGGGAAATGTGGGCTGAATATGTCTCTGGAAAGGAGATTTTCTGAAAACAGCCCTTCATTGCTTTTTAGTGAGAAGCATTTGCATTTGGGGCAGCTCAAGTAGAATTAGAGTTCTGTCCCTATGCAGAGCAAGGTATTACAGGGAATCAGAAGAACAAGCTGCTTTGGTGGACCTTGTAAATCACAGGCCCGATCATGTGTAAAGAAGAGGAGACCTGAGAGAGGTGCATTGGGTTCACAAGCACAGAGGAGATATGAGCAGGACACAACTCAGCTGGACTTTAATTTGGGATGGAGAGGGGGAAATGGGCTGCCAACCAAGGAAAAGATATTACCAGATGTGGATCACAGTGGTCAAGAACTAGTAGACAGTAAGATTTTACCTAGGATAATGTAGATTTAGAGATAATGCAGCAGTTAGAAAGAGGTCATATTACTAAAGACTGAAGGCAGATTTCGTACATATTTCAGTAGGCAGTGGCAAGGCATTGAAAAATTTTGGTTTTGAATGGGAGAAATATTAGAGGGTAGAGAAGACTCTTGCAGTTATCTGGCATGGGTGCTGAGTAGTAGACATCCAAACCAGGGTGATAACGGTAGAATGGAAATCAGGGTGAGGTGTATTTCTGAAGGGCAGCTGGGTAGGTATCCTTAATTTACTATGCGAGGTGCCTTGTGGGATATTACTTAAGAGTCTAGATTATCAAGGCTGGATGGGAGCTTTGAACTAGCTGTGGGTGTGTGTTAAAGAAATGGTTCATAAAAGCAGTGCCCTAGGAGGCGTTTGTCAGTGATACATCAGAGGAAAGCAACTGAAGACTGGTTATCTTGGGGGCTGATTTTGTATCAAAGAGAGGAAATGCTGAGGAAATGGGCCAGTAGCACTCAAAGCATGGGGTCAGGAGGCTGGTGACATGGTTTCATGGGTAATAGCATTTGCTGCCAAGCCTCATGACCTGGGTTTGATCCCCAGGACCCACATGGTGTGGAAGGGGAAAAACTGACACCCCTAAGTAATCCTCTAACTTCCCAAGACCAGGAATGAGAGAGGACACTGTATGGGGGAGTGATTCTTATTCTCTCAGGATATTTGTTAATTTCTAAAATGGGGAGGGAATGATTTTACCGAAATATAGTGGATAGAGGCCAGAGATATTATTTAATAGTTCAGAGCAGATGGGACAACCTGTATAACAAGAATTATCCTGCTCAAAATGTCAGTATTGTGGAGATTTGAGACCTGACCTGGACTCTGGCAGTGGGACAGGAACTGGGGCCAGAGTTTCAGGAGTTCTGAAGGCAAACTAGGTAAGTGTGGGGCATTTGGCATAATATGATGGGAGAGATGGTGGCAAGGACTCTTCACTTTTTTTTTTTTTTAAGATTTATTTATTTATTATGTATATAGTGTTCTGCCTGCATGCCAAAACAGAACACCAGATGTCACTACAGGTGGTTTTGAGCCACCATATGGATGCTGGGAATTGAACTCAGGACCTCTGGAAGAATAGCCAGTGCTTTTAACCTCTGAGCCATCTCTCCAGCCCGACTCTTCACTTTTGGACATCACTCTAATTAGAAAAGGGGCTGGAGGAGTGGTAAGGGTGACTGTTGTCATTGTCAGGAGGAGTGGTAAGGGTGACTGTTGTCATTGTCAGGAGGAGTGGTAAGGGTGATTGCTGTCATTGTCAGGAGGAGTGGTAAGGGTGACTGTTGTCATTGTCAGGAGGAGTGGAAAGGTGACTGTTGTCATTGTCAGGAGGAGTGGAAAGGGTGACTGTTGTCATTGTCAGGAGGAGTGGAAAGGTGACTGTTGTCATTGTCAGGAGGAGTGGAAAGGTGACTGTTGTCAATGTCAGGAGGAGTGGAAAGGTGACTGTTGTCAATGTCAGGAGGAGTGGAAAGGTGACTGTTGTCAATGTCAGGAGGAGTGGTAAGGGTGACTGTTGTC